>JAMPIV010002575.1:0-260000 GCA_024509875.1 Oreohelix idahoensis | reverse complement strand
CACTATCAACATGTTGACATTTTTTTTCACTTCCCTTGGATATCCAATATTCACGCTCACAGTCATCTATATTGTTCGGCCAGTCACCAATATCATTAGAGTACTTCTTCGTTTCACTTATTCTTTCACATTCAGACTCAGTGTATACTGGGTTTTGCTGTATGTTTTCTGCTGCACAGCCTGCACTAGTACTAGTTGTTCCTGTACTTCCAGCTTCATCGGTTAGAGTACCACCACCACCATGAACATCAAAATATTCTGTCAGCTTACGTGTTTTTGATATCACAAGTTGATCTCTTCTTTCTTTTTCTTCCTTCGCTTTACGTTTTTCACTTCCAGAAGCATAATTACGTCCAATATCTCTGTGTTTACTGCTCATTTTTTGAGTTTTCTAACCTTACAAATCAAGAAATTTTAATCAAGATCGAAAGAGAGTGCGAGCACGCCGTATACCTCAATTAAAACAGGAAGTTTCCGTTTCCTAAATTCTAGTTTTTATTGTTAATGCAAATTCATTTCACAAAGAACGAAACAAAATTAGAGGGGCAGTCGCCTAGAGCCAAAAAAGTGGCTTCCGTCCAAACGTGACCAAATTTTCTACGCCACTTAAATGGCTTCCGTCCGCAAACAGTTAAGATAAAAATAATGAAGAGTCACACTAAGTCACCCTCTTATGCTCTTTCTCTCACAATTTCGTGACACCAAATGAAAAGGCGCTAAAGATGGCATAAGTTACAAGATCATTAGTTTAACGCTCGTATTAGATGACCAAAAAATTATGTACATATTTATTTGCGCGGGGCCCCTAAAAGCGCGGGGCCCGTAGCATATGCTACTTGTGCTACTACGTTAATCCGGCTCTGACACACACACACACACACACACACAGTCACATATACAAACACCCGTCCTTGTAGAAACTAGGTTAGTGTACTCCTGCGTGTGCCCTCGCCTCACGTAGATAATGTGTACGAACCTTTAACAGGGAAGAAGAAAAAAGAAAGACGAAAATAACAAAACTACAGAGAGCCAAGTATGAGCTCTTCTCCAGTCACAAAAGCCAGATAGCCCAAGAAGCCAGAAGGTTGCCGCGGGGCTGGGTACGCCTGGAGACAACAGCATAAAATGTAAGACACACGTGCGTTGTATAACACGATCGATTGTGTGTGTGTGTGTGAGAGAGAGAGAGAGAGAGAGAGAGAGAGAGTGGAGATCTATTTGCCTTGATGATATTTAGAACAGGTCAGACTCCTGGGAAAAGATGCTCTCATTTGAGCTATGTCGTCAATGTGGTATATCCAGTTTCTAGCTGTGGTGCTTTTGTTCGTTCACTGCTCTCTGTCACGTGGTCACACAGGCGCTTGACCTTTTCTTACGTGATCTGGGACAGGCGGATTTGTTCTTAAAGATCGTAACGGGAAGGATGAAAATATAATTGTTTTTTTAAAAATGAGCCGGGAGTGAAAAAAATACACACAAAAAACTACACATCAGTTCTCATGAATTACAATTGGTTAAGCGGCTAGAGCACTTTCCTCTCGTCGCGTAGTTACAGGGATCGAAACCTGGTACCACCACGCTCCAGTCTACACCCAGCTGTATATGGGTACCTGACTGTGCTATTGAGTTAAAGAAGGCAACGGCAGTGAAAAGGGGGAACTGGTCAGTACATTTCTTAAATAAATCTGGACCTAGTACAGTGGAGTAACACTTCACCGCCCCTACGGCAGTATCTACTCTGGGACTACTGTTCTCACCCCCTCCTCCCGCCCACTTAGTACAGCATGGTTATACAATTCGTGTGCAACTTTAAAATGTAATAACTTTGGACGAACACAAAGTAAATGGCGTGTGAAGGCATACTTTATAAAGTTTGAACACATACAGTTCAGTTTTTTTAGCTTCAACATTACCGCCATCTTTAGTGACTCCGTTGTTCAATCCGATTTTCTAAGTCGTTGAAAATATTCTTCATTTACTGCTTAGTGAACGTATCCAGACCACGTGGTATCTTATTTGTGGACATGCGCACTAATATAACCCATGACCTTGTGTCTAAATTGAACGGGGCGCGCCTCACCAAAAAGAAGGCAAATTAAAAAAATATATTTAAAATATAAAAAGAAATATTTTAAACACACGCTTTTAATGCACTAAAAAGCCACAAATAATTTTTCAAGGAGTTTATAGCTTGCAGTCAAAAAATGTAACATCAAATTGACAAAAAGCGTGGGGCGCTTAAAGTGCTTATCACATATTTCTGTGTGTCTGTTCACGCGCGAGCGATAGTGTGTGTGTGTGTGTGTGTGTGTGTGTGTGTGTGTGTGTGTGTGTGTGTGTGTGTGTGTGTGTGTGTGTGTGTGTGTGTGTGTGTGTGTGTGTGTGTGTGTGTGTGTGTGTGTGTGTGTGTGTGTGTGTGTGGAAAGAGGGAGGAAGGATGTTTCAACATTTCTCTCAAGAGAGACAATCTTGTTGGAAAGAATACACCTAGATTATTTGCAGTTATCGCCCATTTCCATGCTGATACAATACAAACCAAAAAAATTATTATTAATTTTAACTTTAGTCATTTTATTATTTTTACGACTGATTATTGTATTGTCATTGGGAATACACAACTATGCCAAGTTTCAGAGCTATTGCTCAACTGGAAGTGATTCACAAATCGATTGCAAGATTTGAAGGTGACACGAAAGGGACATACAAGGCAAATTAAAGAAAAGCGTGTAAAAACTAACACACCGTCTTTCCCGGCTAGCGAACAGGAAAGAACCCAAATTGTCTGTCTAGTTTTGCAGTCTCACGGCTGTTCTTTAGCTACAAAGTCTCTTTTAGACTACATATTCTGGTTATCTAAAGGCATGAGCTGCGAAAGTAAATTACACTTTTAATAGCGTCAAGGACATTTCACTGTCTTTTTTTTTTTTTTTTTGCCGGGATGCAGTGATGCCCGCAGCCGATTCTTTAACGTCCACATCTATGTAGAATACTGCTGGAAATCGGTCGATCGCATTTTACCAGTTGTTCATAGGGAATAATTGGGCAGATCTTTAGGTGACGGAGTGGGGGAAGACATAATGTTTAAGATAGGAAAATTCCGGAGTAACTCACTCCGGCTGGCATTTAAAAGTGCGTTATCGCCACGATTAAAGATACTTTTCCCCACATTTCCACAGAAAACCCACGACCTATCTTACTAAAATTTATTTCATTCCTGCATTGCATAATATAGGAACGCAATTTTTTGTTTAAACTTAAGTTAAAATTTGGTAAAATATGTACTTTGAATTTTCCAGTGCTCTGTCTACGAACATGTACGAAACAGAATGTCAGGCAGATCTAAAGGTTACACACAGGTGCCACATATTCCAATTACTGTACTCTGAAACTTGAAAAGGGACATGATTTTTTTTCAGGTAGATTTTTAGAGAGCGCAGTGTTTCTAAGTAGATGCACCTAGATCCTGGGTTGCATACAGCTGGTCTAAATCATAGGAAGGCCAACCCAGGAGATGTAGGTAAGGATCTACTTCAGAAACACTCAACTCGCTATAGATCTACTTCAGAAGCACTCAGCTCTCTAAAGATCTACTTCAGAAATACACAGCTCTTTAAGGATGTGTTAACTGATAAACCAGGATGCACCAACTTATTGACATATGATATGAAGGTCATCGATCCAACACCGATCTGCATGAAAACCTACCCTATACCATATGCCAAGGCACAAGCATTGAAGGAGGAAATTGATTATCTATTGCAAGAACAAATCATCTCCAAGTCAGAATCACCTTACAGTTCAAGTGTTGTACTGTTGAGAAAACCAAGTGGAGAACACCGACTCTGTATCGATTACCGGAAATTAAATGCGATCACTGAAACCCAAGCTGATCCATTACCGGATACCAATCAGCTGTTCTCGAAGCTAAGTACTGCGAAATATTTCTCTAAGGTCGATTTAAGTAAGGGATATTACCAGATTCCTGTCAAACCCGAGATCCGACACATGCTGGCTTTTAGCACTTCGGATGGTCACTATGAATTTAATGTACTACCATTCGGGTTGAAAAACGCACCAAGCGTATTTTCAAGGATGATGAGGAAATTGCTGGAACCTTTGAACAACTCTAACATCACCAACTTTATGGATGACATTCTCATAGTACGGACTGATGCAAGCAATGTAGGAATTGGGGCCGCGCTTTTGCAAAAATCTCAGACCCAGAATGAGGAACTGTTTCCTGTTGCTTATGCCAGCCGCAAGTTGAACGCGGCAGAAAAGAATTACTCTACTATAGAGAGGGAATGTTTAGCATTGGTGTGGGCCATCAATAAGTTTCAACCCTATTTGTATGGCAAGCCATTTGTGGTCCAGTGCGATCATCAACCCCTGTCATTTTTGGCCTCATCACGTCATGCAAATACTCGCTTACTAAGATGGTTGTTACGTGCAGTCTTTGATATCTTACAATATAATACATTTGTTTGCTTGTTATGTTCGCAAATATTTTGTAAACAAAATAGATACTTTTTAGTGCTTAAGGAAAAGTCATTATTGAGTTACTTCCCTTGAAAGGAGTGTCGTCATTTCGATCGAACTCCGCGGATGAATCCAGTTTTACTGCGATTTATTCTTTGTTTGGGTAGAAATAGGTTGTTCTTGCTTCAGTGTATCTATGGCCTGAATTTAGGTGTATTGTTTGTCTGGGTAGGACGAGTCTGTCTTATATCTGTATATCTTTACATATCTAAGTCGAACTATATGGTCTTTTGTCGTTAGAAAGGTCAAAGGGCTGTTCGGCGGATGTGTCGCTAGAGAGGTGTGATTTGGCTTCGTGCTGATGGGGCTGTGATTTTTTCTGTAGCGGCTTGTCGCCGGAAAAAGTGATCTCAGTATTTATGGGGAAAGTGATAGTCGTCTAGACCTATCGTGTATGCTTTACCCCAGTGTTTATTCTTATTGCCAAGGAATGGCAGAATCATATTTCTGATACCAAGGTAACAAAAGATACTTATGAACTCTTGCTAAGCCACCGTTTCTCGATAGACACGATTTGTACGTCTGAGGAAATATTTACCTAGATGAAAACGACATTCATTCCTAGCAGCACTATATCTTGTATGATGAAGTCAATTGTATCATGATAGAATCTTGTATCCAAATATTTTGTGACTTTCAAGAAGAGAAAGGGATGCCCCGTATTATCGCTTGATGAGTCCAGAGATCACTGCTACACATGAGAACCCATTACCAGCGATTCAATATGATTATATGAAAATATGTGCTGAATATATTATTCTAAAGAATCTTCGCTAGACGAGGTTAGGTCTAGAAGCCATCTTGAATATTGTTTATAATCTGACGTGCTTTGTTAGTAAACTCAGATGATATATATATATATATATGGGCAATACTGAGTGCTTGTCTACTGACAGTCCACTATGCTATTATTCTACATGAGTGCCCATGTATCATTGCAAGACCATTTATCCACTGTACCATGATGTATTATGCCAACCTGTGATTTGTCACTATTCGTGCTGTCGAGTGTGTACGTCCAATTAAACTGTAGCAAAGGTACACAGGCGTTGCTGACCTTTGTCTTCCAGCACACACCCATCATTAACACCACTGATTGCTAGGATTGTAGCACTGGTTTGTGTACACTACAGTGGAGCAAACAACACCGATCTTTTACAGTGACCCGAAATATCTTTACAGCGGTGGCCACTATACCCATTACAAGAGGTTGTAATCAGAACACCATAGAGACTTTATCAACTGGTGGACCAGCTTTCTGGGTTTGACCTCGCAGAAGTTGAGAAGTCAACAGACTACCGATACCAGACCGTTTCCTGTGGCTGATACGACACACTTGCAGTATTAGTTTGCTCTTTGTCAACACTTCGTCACGTGACCTGTCAAAGTGAATGCAGTATGTAGGTCAGCGTTGTTGACATTTTTACGCTTAGACATTACAGAGTGTCACAGTACAGAGATGATACTTTAAAGGCCATAAACTGTCCTGTTGTTGAAATGTGGTTGAACATAAAAGCCCTACTTTCATCGATGGATCTTCTTATGTTCTGCTATTGTGTTGAACTTTAATATTTAAGGCCAGAATTTGTAATTCAATAAAGTGGCAGTTTATTTATTTTCATAAGAATAACTTTGCCATTAATGTAAAACTGAGCCTATTTTGCAACACATACTATCATACACATAATTTATATATTTATGTTTACATGTTATTTGTTTGTATAGTATGTTAGTTTATATGTCAGCGGGTTGTGTTTAGGTTGGGCGGTGTCCTCACAACAGTATATCCCACGTCATAGAGGGTCCGTTGTGGGCGTTTTCTTTAGGTGCAATTTCCTTAATTGGAAATTTGCTTGCAACAACTAGTTGCTATTTGTATTAGCTGTGAAGACTGTAATTATTGTTATTTTCGTAATATTTCTTTGTTCTTTAGTTTTGTTTTGAATTGTTTGTAATTTGTTGGTCTACCCTTTTCTATCTTTCAGTTCTATTCACAATTTATATTCATATACTGTGACGTCATTTGTGTTGTTATTCCTTGCAGACTCAGTGATTATTTTCATTGATTTCCCTATTTGATTTATTTGATTTCTGCAAACGTTTTCGTATTGTCAGTCTTATTTGTACTTTATGTATTCTGTTGGTTGACATATGTTTTATATAGGTATATTTCATAAGACACTATTGCCTGTGCACTGCACTTGGATTATGGTATAAACCAGTACTTGATTATTATTACTGTTATACAAGACCTTATTAAGGCTTGTGACCCACAGATATTGGGATAGTGTGCTGATTAATCAAGTCATTAAGAACGTGTGGTATTATTATTATTTCAAGTGATTAGTATTATTGTTAGACATCATGTCTACATTAGAATACTTCATTATACAAGGGAAAGCCCTTGATAAGACTGGTCAACAATTAGAAGAATGGGCAGTTGCTCAATATGACAAAGCATTAGCTGCAGAAGAGAAAAAAGCTGCTGCTGCTGCTGAAGAGAGAAAAGCTGCTGCAGAGGAGAGAAAAGCTGCTGCTGAAGAGAAAAAAGCTGCTGCAGAAGAGAGAAAAGCTCTGGCTGAAGAGAAAAGATTAGAAAAAGAAGCTGATGCTGCTGCTGAACAAAAGAAATTGCAGATGCAGGTGGAGGAAATGAGATTTGAAGCTGAACAAAAGAAATTGCAGATGCAGGTGGAGGAAAGGAGATTTGAAGCTGAACACAAAAAATTAGAAAGAGAAACTGCTGCTGAACAAAAAAGATTAGACAGGGAAGCTGAACAAAAAAGATTAGAAAGAGAAGCTGCTGCTGAACAAAAAAGATTAGACAGGGAAGCTGAACAAAAAAGATTAGAAGCTGAGGAGAAAAAAGCAATAAGAGAACATGAATTTGAGTTAGAGAAATTGAGATTGACAAGTATGAGTAATGTTAATCAGGCATCTAGTGGTAATGGTAAACCTTCTACTTACAAGGTTAAGGTTCCACCGTTCAATCAGTCCAGTGACGATATTACATTCTGGCTGGATAGATTTGAACGTTCTTGTCGTACACATAATGTGCATAAATCACAATACGCTAATCAATTAGCAGAAAACTTGAAAGGTGAATCTCTGACTAGGTTATGCCTTGTAGGAGAAGCAGATAAGGATAATTATGATGTCATTAGGGCGGCTTTGATAAAAAAAATACCAGCTAAGTGAGGAAGGCTATCGCCTTTTGTTTAAGACGATGGTGCCTGAGACAGGTGTAGAATTCTCAGAATTCATTGCAAAGGCACGTCTCACAGTTGATCGTTGGATTGAGCTTTCCAAAACAGAAAAAACATATGAAGGACTTATGGATTTGTTGCTCAGAGATAAGATTATGTCATGTGTTAACAAACCATTCCTTGAATTTATACATGAGCGTAAACCCAAATCTCTAAAGGAAATGGAAGAATATTGTACCCAATATGTCACTGCGCACCCGACGTGACTTTTGGCAACACTAAGATTAAGGAGAGTATGCCAGTTGCTTCAGCAACACCATACAATCCCAATTATTCACACAGATTTCAGGGACCTCAAAACAGATTTGATAAAAAAGGTAACCATAATAGTTATCAAAACCAAGGTAACCAATCATTTCAGGGTTCTTCTTCAAAGAACTGGAGACGAGCTGATAGCTCTCGACACAGGGGTGGTCACAATTATAGTAATTTCCATAGAGGAAGTAATTATAGAAACTATCCGAGGTATCCTTCTTGGAGTCAACAAGATCGCAATTACAGAGATACTCATTATAATGAATATGATAATGGTAACCAAGAGAACTATGACTCAAACCCAAATAGGGGTTACAATAGAGGTAACAATAACTACAGAGGTAATAATAACCGAGGTAGATCTCAAAACAGAAGACATAAACCACATTTTCAGGCAAACTCTGCACAACAAGAGTCCCATGAAGCCTATAAACAGAGTAAAGACAATAATGACGCTAATAATATGGCATGTGCCGCTTTTGATTTTGGGAGAGCATCTCAGTGCCCCCAATGCAAAACATTATTTGAGCCAACCACAGTGTCTACTTTAAGCTGCGGCCATCCTCTTCCTGCTCTTCCTGCATCAGTCGCGCATGATGGAAGAGGTTCTCTTGTCTTACATAAGGGTTTAGTAAATAACAATCCAGTCTCCGTGCTATTTGATTCTGGATGCACCACAATTGGTGTTAGGCAGTCACTCGTAGATCCTTCCCGTGCCACTGGACAAGTAGTCAAATGTGTAACATTTGGCGGCACATTAGAGAAATACTCTACTGCTATCATTAGGATTGCTACTCCTTTCTTTACAGGAGATGTACACGCATGTCTTCTTCTGAATCCGATCGCTGACCTCATCATCGGTCGCATTCATGGAGTCAAAGAATGCACTCCGCAACAAATTGCCGCGTGGGAAAGGCAAAACATGCAGATTGCTAACGCTGTAGTCACTAGAGCTCAGGCTCTTAATATGCCTCAAACTTCATCTACTGAAGATAATGAAGTGCATAACCAAGATGATCCCTTGGTAATTTCTCGTGACTCGTTTATAAAACAGCAAGAAGATGATCCCACTCTGAAGAAATTCTTCATTCTTGCAACTAAAGGTGATCCGAATAAAGACACAAGTCGTAAATCGTGGATTACAAAGAAGAATGGCGTACTTGTACGTATGGTTCAAGACTCCATTACGTCAAGTCATTCTCAAATCCTGGTTCCCAAGAATTTGAGAGTTAAAATTTTGCAGCACGCTCACGACTCTCAGTGTGCTGGACACATGGGTTTTTTCCCGTACTAAGTCAAGAGTCCTTGCGGCTTTCTTTTGGCCATTGGTAAACAAGGACATACGGATTTATTGTCGATCTTGTAAAGTATGTCAGGAAGTTAAATCCAAAGGTCCACGGCATGCTGCACCCATTCAGGCGGCAGACATTCCTATTCGGCCGTTTCAAAAAATGGCCATAGACATTATTGGTCCATTTAAGATCAAGTCTGCTAGAGGACATCAGTTTATCTTGACGTGTGTTGATATGTGCACACGTTGGCCAGAGGCTATTCCTCTGAAGAGCATTACTACTGCTGATATTGCAGATGCTCTTTGGCTTACATTTTCTCGTCTGGGGTTCCCCGGAGAGATATTGTCAGACCATGGCACCCAACTAATATCAGATACCATGTCTCAAGTAATGTCTACTCTGCAGATAGATAGATCTTTAAGTAGTATCTATCATCCAATGTCTAATGGGATGGTCGAACGCCTTAATAGAACACTTAGAAACTTACTAGGGAAGATAACTGAGGATCATCCTCAAGACTGGGACAGAGTTTTACCTGCGGCCCTCTTTGCTTACAGAGAGGTACCCAATGAACATACAGGATTTTCTCCCTTTGAACTCGTCTTTGGCGCGCGTCCGCGTGGCCCTATGTCGTTGCTTCATGATCTCATAACAGCTGACAATATTGACGATGACACAAAGTCATCCTACGAATATGTCATCGCGTTGAGACAAAAGATTATCGAAGCATGCAAATTAGCAACTTCTTCTGAATTTGCGAAACAGAAGGCAAGGCAATTTGCCAATAAGAAGAGATGCTTACGACAACTTTGTCCTGGTGACAAAGCATTTGTATTACTACCTTGTAGGGAAAACAGACTACTTATTTCTTGGAAAGGTCCGTACGATATAATATCGAAAATTTCCGATGTCGACTATATTGTCGATATTGATGGGAAGCATAAAACCTTCCACATTAATATGCTTACGGAATTCCATGAACGTCCGGATTATTTGCAACCCATTTTCCAAGCTACGGAAAATTCTCCAGTACAACATGGTCATTACTCATCACTGTCCGTGATACAGGATGAGGAAACAAGTTTTTCAGATGTAAATTTTCCTCTTCCAATGATCCCACTTCATTCTAGTGAATCATGGAAGAACGTTACTGTCTCTCCTGATTTGTCTCTAGGAGAACAGCGACAAGTTTCAACTATGTTGCAAACATTTCAGGATGTACTCACTGACATCCCTGGACAAACTCATGTCATTGAACATGACATTGTTCTAACTGACCATACTCCTATTAGGGTTAGACCTTATCCTATACCTATACATTTTCAAGCACAGGTCGAGAAAGAGTTGGATGAGATGATAGATTTGAAAATAATCGAACCATCCACCTCTGCATATTCTTCGCCGATGGTTATTGTTCGGAAAAAAGACAATAACATACGTCTTTGCGTTGACTATCGCAAATTGAATCAAGTAACGAAGTTCGATGCCGAACCTATGCCTTTACTGGAAGAGCTACTTACTCGACTCTCCAAATCTCATTTTTTCACTAAACTTGATTTGTCTAAAGGATATTGGCAAGTTCCTTTATCTGAACGCGCCAAACCTCTCACAGCTTTTTCAACACCTAGAGGTTTGTTCCAATGGAATTGTATGCCTTTCGGTCTTATGAACGCACCAGCTACATTCGTATGCATGATGCGCCAAATCCTATCTTATCGGTCAGATGTCATTGCATATCTAGACGACATCTGTCTTTTCAGCGATACTTGGGAAGATCACTATTCAGGGTTAGATGAATTGCTGTCTACTTTGCGCGAGCACAACCTGACAGCGAAACCCTCTAAAGCCTATATTGGTTTTAGCGAAATTTCTTTCCTAGGCCACCGAGTTGGTCATGGTTTCCTAAAGACAGAGGACCATAATACAAGTAAGATACTTAACATCTCTATCCCTAAGACTAAAAAACAGGTGAGAAGTCTGTTAGGTCTTATTCAATTTTATGGCAGATTCATTCAGAATCTATCCTCTATCATGGCACCTCTTTCTACACTTTTAAAGAAAGGTTCGCCTAATATGGTTCACTAGTCTCAGGAATGCCAATGCTCTTTGGATAAGATTAAAACATTGTTTTCAACACCACCTATTTTAGTGTTACCTACTAAAGATAAGACATTTGTTCTTCGTAGTGATGCTTCATCCACTGGGATTGGAGCGGCACTAATGCAAGAGTACTCTGGAACTCTGCATCCTGTAATGTATATTTCCAGAAAACTTAATGCGGCAGAAAGGAATTATTCGGTTTTAGACCGTGAGCTATTAGCTATGGTTTGGTCGATCCTCAAACTACAGAGATTCCTTCTAGGCGCACATTTCATAGTAGAAACCGACCAAAAAGCTCTTACTGCTATACAGAGTAAGAATTTGAAGAGCTCGAGGTCTACTCGATATGCAATTGCTCTTCAACCTTTTCATTTCTCTGTGCGAGCTATTCGTGGATCAGATAATGTGATGGCAGACATTCTGTCAAGATGCCCACATGATTCCACATAACTATTAGGTCTTAGACTTCTTGATATGTCTAGTTTATAATAGTTCTTTTCTATATCAAGATAAATACACATTTGTAATTTAATAATATAATGATTGTATCATTACTTAGCGGTTCATTGATGTTTATTCACCGCTGTGCTTTGATGATTTTTTTTTCATAAATCATACATTTAAGATATCTTATACGAAATTATGGTATGAAATTTTTTAGGCATTGTGTAATTGCCAGAATTGTATTATACTTTGATGACACCTTCCTGGAAAAATTTACTTGTAGAGAAATAATTTCTCTCAGTTTATGAGATACATTCTCACCAGTCGCTCCATAAGTCGACTTAGCCTCATATTAGGCGTTATACTTATTCCTGATATTTTCATCTGTGCATTATTCATGCGTTGTGAGCCTATTGTACGTTGCTCCTAGATGTATTTCAAAAAAAAAAAAAATGTTCCATTTTTTTTCCCGGGAGGTGTGGTAAGACTGTTACGTGCAGTCTTTGATATCTTACAATATAATACATTTGTATGCTTGTTATGTTCGCAAATATTTTGTAAACAAAATAGATACTTTTTAGTGCTTAAGGAAAAGTCATTATTGAGTTACTTCCCTTGAAAGGAGTGTCGTCATTTCGATCGAACTCCGCGGATGAATCCAGTTTTACTGCGATTTATTCTTTGTTTGGGTAGAAATAGGTTGTTCTTGCTTCAGTGTATCTGTGGCCTGAATTTAGGTGTATTGTTTGTCTGGGTAGGACGAGTCTGTCTTATATCTGTATATCTTTACATATCTAAGTCGAACTATATGGTCTTTTGTCGTTAGAAAGGTCAAAGGGCTGTTCGGCGGATGTGTCGCTAGAGAGGTGTGATTTGGCTTCGTGCTGATGGGGCTGTGATTTTTCTGTAGCGGCTTGTCGCCGGAAAAAGTGATCTCAGTATTTATGGGGAAAGTGATAGTCGTCTAGACCTATCGTGTATGCTTTACCCCAGTGTTTATTCTTATTGCCAAGGAATGGCAGAATCATATTTCTGATACCAAGGTAACAAAATATACTTATGAACTCTTGCTAAGCCACCGTTTCTCGATAGACACGATTTGTACGTCTGAGGAAATATTTACCTAGATGAAAACGACATTCATTCCTAGCAGCACTATATCTTGTATGATGAAGTCAATTGTGTCATGATAGAATCTACGGAGCAATGAGAAAATTTAATGAATGACTAACTTTAATGCAGATTCATTATCTGTATTCAAACGTGAGTGACAGCTCACGAGAGAAGCCATCTTGTATCCAAATATTTTGTGACTTTCAAGAAGAGAAAGGGATGCCCCGTATTATCGCTTGATGAGTCCAGAGATCACTGCTACACATGAGAACCCATTACCAGCGATTCAATATGATTATATGAAAATATGTGCTGAATATATTATTCTAAGGAATCTTCGCTAGACGAGGTTAGGTCTAGAAGCCATCTTGAATATTGTTTATAATCTGACGTGCTTTGTCAGTAAACTCAGATGATATATATATATATATATATATATATATATATATATATATATATATATATATATGGGCAATACTGAGTGCTTGTCCACTGACAGTCCATTATGCTATTATTCTACATGAGTGCCCATGTATCATTGCAAGACCATTTATCCACTGTACCATGATGTATTATGCCAACCTGTGATTTGTCACTATTCGTGCTGTCGAGTGTGTACGTCCAATTAAACTGTAGCAAAGGTACACAGTCGTTGGTGTCGATGACTTCCAGCCATACATGAGTGAAAGAAAAAGACCATTTGTCAACACCATGAACTCTTCTTATCATTCGCATATTATACTCTCACTCCATGTCTACACACCACTGCGTAGGTCGAGTTGACATTCCATACTCAAACCACAAGCAACACAACAACACAGCATGTAACTCTGGTGATGTTATGGTGAGCTTATATTTATCAACTGATGATGAGCAAAAAAGAAAATATAGTTATCAACTAGAGAGTTTTATCAATGGTCATTATTGATTCAGCCATATTCCTTCACTATTGAATATATTCCTGGAAAACAGAATGTGGGCGCAGATTTTCTCAGTCGCCATCCCACAGAGTTTGAGGAGGATAGAAGGAAGGAAAACTAACATCGGAATGGTCGATTTGCAATTGTCTTGTACCCAATATTTAAGCTAGATATCATCCAGCTTAAAATATGGGGGAGCTATGTTGCAAAATTGGTTTCAAGTCATTGCAAACGTATTCTTGTAGATTTATAAACCCGTCAACGATCGATTGACCGCTTTCAAAATGGCGGCTTATTAGCGAGATGTGAATCAGACAGAGGAAATCGCCAACGATAAATAAAAGCAGAAGGGAATCATTATTAAAAGGATTTCTTATTGTGGTCCAGGAAAGGATTATGTATAACTGCATAAATAAAGAAACGGTAGGAAGTTATCATTCACGGAGATATATGCGTATTTCGGCTGCCCACAGTTACGCTAAAAGCGTGTAACCCACTTCTGTTCTAAATATTAAAATCAACAAATAACAGTTTGGGAATTTACATGGATAGGAAGATAGAGTTTTATCAGCTGTATAAAACAAGATAAGATGGAACAATATGGATATTATATATGCCGAGAATGAGAAAGGCAAAATTTCTGTCGACGCACAGATCGGCTGAAATCGATGTTCGGGAGAGATTTTTAGGCCTAGTTCTAGCTGTGACGTCAGTACCCTCCGATACGCTCGCGCTATGCGTATATAAGCGTTTCGGTAAAACTCTGAGAACACACAACGAAAGAGGTTTGAGACAAGACTGAGGGCAGATAACGCCACGACTCTAAATCCATCTGAAGTGTGAGCGGATCGCCAGAAATTTTCAGTCAAGTGTCTGGAGTCTGAGGGTAAGCGAATTTACGATAGCTATCCTGTATAATAATTTTTTTTTATTTTGTATTACAGGTTCATATATAGAGTTCACAAAATATGACTGTATAATAGTCATTGATATAATGTATTGTATTTTTAATATGATCTAAACATGTGCATTGTGGATGATTGTTGCTTGTACAAAAATTAATCACAAATAGCCCCACAGCCTAATGAAGATATATTTATCATATTGCTTTATCGCTTACGAAGATAAAGGCAGTCCCATGGCAGAGATTGTCATAGGGAAATGAAGTGTTAGAAACTTCATCATGGAAGATCCCAGTTTACGAGGTTAAGGTGACTAGTCCCCTTCCTCGCTGCCTTTGCCTTCCCTAGTTTGAGCGCACAACTTTGTGTCCATTTACTGCTGGTAAACTGGAGGGTTCCCCAGCCAGTTTCAATTCAATAATTATGTAATAGTGCTACTGAAGAAAGCAACACTAGCGGGCACTCACTTTATTTAATTGTGTATTACTTTTGTGTAGATGCTAAGAATGGCATCAGTATTTAAATTTGTATCCTACATGGTTTGGATAGATCAAGTATAAATAAGTAAAAGATTACAGGAGCAGAATAACCCAGATGATGTTTATTACTAATAATGTTAATATTAATTCTGTATCATTGAAATGATGTTACTTGCTATGACTGTATAACTTTGACATCTGATGACTGACTAGTCTGACTTATGTGCTAGTCAATTACAATTAACTGAAATGTTAATACTTTTATATCACTGAAATGATGTCCTTACTATGATTGTATAACGGTGACATCTGATGACTGACTGGTCTGACATCTGTGCTAGTCAGCTACAAGTCTAGCCAGATACTAGCCAAGGCTGATATGATGTTTCAGGTTCCATGAAATAACTCAAACCAGACTGTCAAGTATCAGAAGACTGTGTTGTTCACCAGAGGCAATCCCACAAACGTGCAGGACCCCAAGGAGAACTTCACTGGCCATTGGCATCTCTACAGCTAGGTTTAACAAATCTGATCTACAACAGACAGTTCAGTGTCAGCAGTATCAAGTGATAAGATAAGTGGCAGTTAAGACACTGACCACCCATTTATGAAAACAGCCATAGTTGAACCTAATATTCAAACAATCAAGTGATGACAGTTATTTGTAAAGTCAAAGGACTAAAAACCGTGATTGCAGTAACTGTAATATTCAAGATCTTGAAGTCTAAACAGACAATAATAGTAATTGTGTGAATACTTTTATATATATTTTTATACTCTTTCCCAACTAGTAGAAATAGAATATTAGTGTAAATATTAAAATATTTTTAACTGTACCTGAGGAATTATTCACTTATTACATTTGTGGTCACAGTGAATGTTCATTTTATTATCCCCTAGAATATAATTAATCATAAGAGAGTCACAGGGAGGAGACGCCTTAAATCCTGGTACAACCTCTTACCATCTGGCCAGGGTTTTCACAGTCTGACTATTTTTATGATAGTCATACACCAGTGCTTATTTCTAAGACTGGGGTATTTCTTGTAAGACCAGAACTCTTTACTGGCAGACTATCCTGGTAGCCTATGACTTACCTGGAATTCTATATAGATAACTAAATCTAATCAACCTCCCGCTACATCTAGTTCAGAAACACTCAGCCCTCTAAAGATCTACTTCAGAAACACTCAGCTCTCTAAAGATTTACTTCAGAAGCACTCAACTCTTTAAAGATCTACTTCTGAAACACTCAGCCCTCTAAAGATCTACTTCAGAAACACTCAGCTCTCTAAAGATCTACTTCAGAAACACTCAGCTCTCTAAAGATCTACTTCAGAAACACTCAGCTCTCTAAAGATCTACTTCAGAAACACTCAGCCCTCTAAAGATCTACTTCAGAAACACTCAGCCCTCTAAAGATCTACTTCAGAAACACTCAGCTCTCTAAAGATCTACTTCAGAAACACTCAGCTCTCTAAATAAATATCTACCTTAATTTTTTTTTAAATCATGTCTGCTTTCAGGTTTAAGAGAATTTGGAATTTGAAATAAATACAGCCCATATGCAAGTTGTATCTCCGCCGGACGAGGCAGGTGCTACAAGTCCATCTAAGAAACTAGCGGAAAGTTCACAATAGTAAGACAGCTTGTGGGGTTTCACTGGGAATGTTGCAAAATTATCTTTAAACACGAGGATACTGGACTTTAATTTCTGGAAGGAAATGACCATTTCGCAGTTTACCTCGGTGAAAAATTCTCTCTCCCGCCACCTTTAGATCTACCAAATGATCCACTGGGATCTACCGGTAAATCAATATCAACCGGTTGCTGACGCTTGCCAAAATGTGTACGTCTGTTTTGTTACATTAAAAAAAATAATTTCGCCCAGCTGTCACATAATTTTGTTCGCTCTCTTTTCCTCTCCGGCAGTATTGATCTACCTATATTATGCGTATTAATTATGTGCACTATTCGATTGTCGGCACATTCTTTTTTCCTACCTTCCGACAGTATTTTGTATTTTCGAGTCAATGTTTACACTTCTTCCATTCATTTGTGTCGTGTTTGTTTACCTGAGAGTTTGATACAAATCAGACCAGATTGGCTGGCAAGGTCATTTTCTTGTAGTGACCCAGTGTTTGTTTGCACAGGGAGTGCCGATCAGTTATAGAACTGGTGACAGATTAGACACACGAATGATGTAAGAAACTTCCGGACAGACTTGTTTGACCAAGATGTTGCAGGAGGATTGCGAATGTAAACATTACCGAGAATAGACGGATATAGCAACTTCTTATACGGAAAATTGACCGTTTGAATTTACAAACGCACGAGTCATGCAGAAAATTCCATGTGGAAAGTTGGCATAATATGCACTTTTGAATGCTATTGGCTTAGCAGTTTAGAGGCTAATATACATTCACGTTGATTGGAAGTTTTGTCGGAAACGCCAGGTGTGAGCGTGGGCAGGAAAACTGCAATATAACGTAGAACATTTTAGACATACAACACTGCATTAGAGAATCGTCAAAGTAGACAGCTCGGACTGAAGCTAGGAAAGAGTAGAAGTTAGGATTCTGAACTTATAGCAACGGAAAACAAGTATTGGAGCACACTTTGACTAATACAATATGGAAACTCCACCTTTTAATATGGAAACCTAACTCCTACAGGACCTATTCACAAAGTCACAGAGAGATTCTGTAACAGAAATAATACCCCAGACGTGTGTTCGAGGCATCTTTATCAAGTTGCCAAGACTATTCTTCACCAACCAAGATCTGCTTACTCAGAGCAAGCAAGAGGACATGCACACCATCATAGCTAGCAGACGCTGGAGCTGGGTTGGCCATGTCCTCAGAAGAGACCCCGATGCCATTACAAGAACAGCTATGCTATGGACCCCTGAAGGAAAACGAAAGAGAGGCCGACCAATGCTATGGATCCCTGAAGGAAAACGAAAGAGAGGCCGACCAAAAACAACTTGGCGGAGAACTGTGGAGGCTGAGATGCAAAGAATGAACCAGAGTTGGGCCACTGTACGAAGGATGGCCGCCGACCGAGCAAAGTGAAATCAATTTGTTGTTGCCCTACAAGACGCCATCAGGCGTAATGGCCACTGACTGCCTGGACGGTCGGCGGCTAAGGATCAAAGAAAGAAGAGAAGACTATTCTACCGAGCATGAAGTCTACTTCCCAACTTGTTTGGGGTAAGTTGTAACATATATTTTATACTTTGAATTTGACATGTTTAAACTTGCTGATGGTTATACAAGTCATTACAAGGCTGGCAACCTCAGTATCTGAAAATGATATATTTATGACCACCACAGCAAAGCGCTGGCGATTGCTTCCTGCTAGTTCTCTCAGGGAACCAAAAGTAGAGGTAACCCCAGACTCCAAGTGGAGAAGGGAGTGGATGATGCCATCATAAGTGTATATATATATATATATATATATATATATATATATATATATATATATATATATATATATATATATATATATATCTATATATATATATATATATATATATATATATATACTATCATGTGTAACAAGTATATGTATATTTAAACATGTCCTACCAGGCAGAAGCCACGTGCCGCTGTCCAGTCGAAATTTTCCCAGTAAGTTAACTAAAAGAATGAGGATTTTCATCATATCCCCTAAGTTATATGATACACGCCCAGGGTGAGTAAAATTCAGAGAAAAGATTCGGTTGACGGACAGCGGAAAGCATCTGATTAATATCAAGAAAACAAAGACTTAGCAGTGGAATGTGTTCTATTATTCCCTCTAAAGTTTGTGGTACGAGTTTCCGAGATCATTTGAGGTATGATTCTACGATACCAGCTGCACTGCTGATCTGTGGGTCAATGCTTGCGATCGACACTGAAAACCTTCATTCAATGGGTTGTGAAGATACCTGCCTCGCCAAAGAGACGAACTGACGGAAACAGCAGCATCAACACTCCAGCAGTTTGGAAACTAAGCGGCATTTTTAGCAGTGCAACACAACTTACTGATCTATAATCCACAACTAAGCTTCCTAAAGCCGATATCAGTTTCAATGACGAAACCTATTTTTTAGTAATCACCAGTTCATATTGATTTACATTTGTTCCAAAGTAACTGATTATTAAATTTGTTATATGTAGTTTTTACCAATTCATAGTTGATTTAGTTATTACAGACAGAAGTGCACAGAGATGAATCGGTATCTTTAATATATCTATATTTACACCTGTAGAGCCAATAAATAAGAAGAATTTCACTGTTAATCAAGTTGGGGGCTTGTACGAGCTAAATAAAATTATATAATACCTCTTCACAAAAGTTGTCGGGCAGATAAAAGTTAACATTGCTAAGACACATTCAGCATTGTTCTTAACTTCTGACATATCTTGTGAATACTTCCTCAGGATAGAAGCATCATCATCCTTCTATCTACATCTCTGCCAAGAGTAATATTGTGCGAAGGTAGATACATTTGAAGACCCACATTAGATACTCTAGGTTTTGGCTTTCGTTGGACCATCACTGTAGAGTTAGGGGGGAGGGGCGCAAACCGTGGCACCAGCTAAATAATACAATGCACACATTATAACATAAAATAATGTAATAATACAATGTACGTGCTTTATAACATAATATAATTAACTGGGTGGCCGTTGTAAGTACAAGCGGTCATAAGTCGCATAGGTCGTAAGTCCAGAACAGTCTTTACTCTTCTTTAAAAGCGGATAGATAGTGTGAGTGCTAGTGAACGTCAGTGTGTGTCTGTGAACGTCTCCGAATACATGCAAGAAAAGTGCGTATTTAATAGTCAACGAACGCCACCTAAAAACAAGACAACATATCTGCAGCGACAATACCAAACTCACAGTCCTATAATTCACATTCAAAGAACTCCGACACTGCCTTGTTATCGTGTGGGCGCGCGCATACACACACATACACGCGCGCGCGCGCGCTACTGCTAGAAATAAATGTTTAACACTAAACGCCCCATCCAAAAACAAATCTGAGCTCATCCAATAATGACCTTGAGACATGGAAAAACCAGTCCATCTTCGCTGGCTTTTGTGTGTGTGTCCTCGTTAGAATTTGGTGGACGGCGGGAAAAAAGGGGGGAAAGGAAGGAAGCAATAAGAACTGCTGACATCTTTAGAAACTCGTCATCATCATCAGCTGCCATCTCCACAACGAAGGTTGGCTGTAAAGGATCTCCAACGTCTTCTGTCTCTTGTCTTGGTGGTGCACTCTGAAAGACTTTTTCCTGTCCATCTCTTGATGTTATCTTCCCACTTATAGCGCTGTCTTCCCCTTGCACGTTTGCCTTCACCTCTCCTTTCTATTATGGTCTTCTGCAGGGTGTTATGCCTTTTTATGTGGCCAAAGTATTTTAGCAGCCGAACTTTGATCTCCCTCATTAGTTCCATTTTCATACCTAGATTTTCTAGGACCTCCTTATTTGTTTTCTTCTCTTTCCACGAGATACGCCCCATTCTTCTATATCCACATTTCAAGAGCCTCAATTCTTTCTTCCAAATGCTTATACATCGTCCATGTTTCTGCACCATACAGAAATGCAGAAAATATATAACACTTTTACAGCCTTCCAAAATTGTGCCCATGTATCATATTACACGTGCTGCCCGGATTACGGCTTTCCAGGGCCCTAAGCACAGAACAAGTTTTATCTTTCCTACAAGATGTGAAACTTCAAAATAAATATGGACAGACAATATGGCTTTATTATTGTGGTGGATTTTGATGTTAATTTGTAAAATGTGAATTTTATGCAGATGTGAGGTCAAGCTGTGAAGGCCCCTGAGTCTAATAGATAATAGGGTTTGTGTTTTCAGGGACTCTTTCTGCTACCACCCTACAACCTCAACCTGCGACGTATTTTATCCTAAGTATAATAATGGTGTATGTCTGTTATCTAGCTAGTGTCTAGGGTAATGTGAAATGTGCTGTAATAAAATGACAATAAATACACCTAAGAACTCTATGAAAAGTAAATAACAACACCCAGAGTTAAGTTTAAAATATGAAATCTGTTTTTACAATTTATTGTTCCAGTATCACAATTTTGTGTATACTGGAATATTGAAACTCAGAATGATAATTCAAAGTATTTACATAAAATTGATTCAATTTATAACTGAGTGTATTATTATTCACAACTTTAATTAAATATGTCAATCTGGAACAGTGTCAATTTACTCTTGCTCCTATGAATGGGTAATGATTGAATGAACGTCTGTCTTCATTATAATCTGAATGATCTAATACGCATTTAGGAAATGAGAGTAGTTGAGTTTGATATATCAAATGCCCGATACTGATCAATTCTTTAGATGCAGAAGTATATATAGGTATAGGTTGACCTGGGCTCACTTTGAGTCATAGATGAAACCCGCATCAGAGAAATATTAACACTAATAAGTTTGATTTGCGATAAATATGGTCAAATCCAGATCGCTTGCTGGTGCAGATCAGCAAAACAAGATCGTACTAATATCTTGTCTTCACACAACTTTAGTGTAATACACATTTTTTCAAGTGGCGAACCATTAATCACTCAAACTTCTAGTATAGTATTTACCACAAGCACAGAAATAAACGATCTCCAATCGAAAACCACTAAGTAATTCCACTGTTATGAGGGATCTTAGACTTCGAAGCTAGATGTCTTTAAAATCTGTGCGTACTGGATAAATTGAGTCAAAATGCAGGTGTTTATATATTAAATCTCCAGAAAATCGCTCTTACTTGCTAGATATGACACCTTCACTCAGATCTCGGGCTTTTCCTCGTTCGATCTGCGAATCTGAGGAAATTTTCGCGCTTTTGCCGCTCGCAGACTCTGCAATCGAGCGAAGCCCCTCCTTTGATCTGGCGATTCTCACCGTGTTTAATTTCCTATCAAACGAACGGATTCAGGGGAAGGTAATAGAAATTGTCTCCCTTTGTTCCAAATTATCTGCTTCTTCTACTCAAATTATTTCCTCTGATCACTGTCTAACAAAAAATACGTTACAACTATCATTAGCTTATCTACCCTTGAGCCTAAATTTACGACTCTATGAAATAGTCGCCCCTTTCCTACGCGTTCCGTCTCACTCTGATCTTATTACGACGATTTTCAATCGCTGGCGTTTAATTACAGGTAACCGGCTCAGCGTTAGCTAAATAGGTCTGTTTGTAAACATTCCTAAGGAAATAGAGAACAGAAAATAAAATAGGCGTGCTAAATTAGAAAAAGAGACAGATCTCTGAGTGTAGGAGGGTTTTTATGTTAACAAAATGGGCGTAGGTGAAAGCCAGGTAAAAGAAAAATGAAGATAATGAAATAGATATATGAAAGCTATTGTCATAATATGTCTGTCGTGAAACATTCTAAATACACATATATAAATTAAAAAGTAAAATGTAAAACCTAACGCATTAATTCGATAAAAGGAAAGAGAAATGGTCAAAGCACAGTGCTGTCACAATGGCGTACAAAAATCCTCCTTTTTTCTACTTCGTCTGCAAATTGTAACGTTTCCACGTTGATAGTAAAGCCTATAGCAGCATACACGCGTTTCCACAAAACAATGAAACGTGTACTGCATTTCTAAGAAAACCTTGAGATACGCAAGCTGATTAATGACCTAGATTAATACTAGCATTAATGAAAAGACAGATGGAATTAGGATAGAGAGAGGGAGGGCTGAAAGCAGGAACGCCGGCAACACTAACACGCGTCTCGCGATATACAATTAATGCCACCCCTAACGCGAAAGGCATGAAGCACTAGCTTTTTTTTCAAATAGAGTGATAAAAAAAACACTACCCATACGAGAGTTAGGTTTAAAAACCTGTAAAATGCTTATTAGGAAACATGACATTCTACTGTTTTATGTCTAAACTCCTGACATTAGTCTGACAGTACAGCAGACACCATAAAGTTTGGAAGTGAGGAGGTGGTAACAGCACGACTATCCTAGAAGAAAATACATATTTTGAACGCCGCCACTTAGCTCCCTTAAAACTTATATATTTGGGTTCCTTAGGACTTGCTGACAAAGAATATGTTAAGTGTTACGCAAATAGTCTAGGAATTAACAAATTATAGCCAAAAGAAAATAGTGAGGGTGTCAGACAACACCAAATAATAATCGCACAGTGGCATGTTTTGAAACCACCATTTTACGGGAAATAGGTCACCATGTTAAATCCAATTTGATTGGCGGGAATGATATGTAAGGCTAAACACGATTAGTCGGACTACAAATACTAATTTTGGTTGTTAGGGGAAACGTGAGAAGGGTAAAATTTTTTTGAAAAGCTGTGTAAACATGGCCCGATTGGTTAGACCCGCCAATATAGTCAATTAGGAGCGTCAGTTCAGTGCCACATTTTAAAATAAACTTACTAAGAAACAGTGCGTTGAGAACCAGCTCATATTTTTCTAAATAAAAGCCTGGGACGGCGGCAGATCGGATTTTGTGCCATATGCATCGCCAGTCAACGTATTTGTTTATTATTTCCATGAATTGTGGGACCGTGGTCCTAAGTTATTGAAGCAGCACCTGGTCTGAGTTTTGCTGAATCCAGAGGCTGACAGCATACTCCTTGGTCCAGATAGCAACCAGTGAGGTGTCTCCAGAACACAGTGAAGCAATCGAGCATAGGAGTCTTTTCCTGCCGCCATCACGAAAGATAAGCTTCTGTGGCCAGAGCAGCTCAACATTATGTGCCCCCCCCCCCCCCCTCTAAAATTGACATTATATTAAACACAGAGGGACAATAAATTGTTTCAATTGACAGGAACTGTGAACTTTTCTCAATACTATTTCCACGATAATCAAACACTTGAAGTCATGATGACAAACAACAGTCTAGCTTGAAAAACAAAACCAGTATTACCTCATAGTACTACTTCACAACTTACACACATAGGATAATACTAATAAATTATGTCAATACAAAGATCATATTTATAAATTGTGATTACATTTGATTGTGATTCCTGGTTCACTGTGTAGTTGAATCAGGATATCTATTGTTGAAAGTAATTATTACATATATATTTGAAACTTTACACTTGACTCATTTAAGATAGTCTTATAGAGTGTTATATGTGTGTGAGTGTCACAGTGTTGTAAAGTGTTGTGGAATAAATTAAATTGTTTATCTGTCTGTTGTTGTTGTGACTTACACTTCATCATTTTCATAACCCTAGACATTCAACGTAGTCATCACAATATTCCAGAATAATTCTGACTGAGGTATAAATGTGGTAGCAAGTAAGGTCATCTGTAATACACCACACTTATTAGATACAGATACCTTCACAGCTGATCTCAGTCAGTACACTAAGTCCCCTATAAATATTAATATCATCCCACTTTACCACATATATTGGGGTCTCGCTCCCGGGATATTGAACGTTCTCCTATTATATATATTGGGAATAATAAAAAGTTAAAAGGTATCCTTCGGTGAAAATAAATAAGGTTGAGCTCTCAGTGCCTGTGGTTGTCCTTGGGTATTTAGTTAGAGATTGAGTTGTTTAGTTAGATATTGTTTACATGCTTATGTCACTGCTGAATGTGACAAATATATTGAACGTGAAGAAAGAAGATTTGAGGCTGAAAGAAGGTTAGAGGCTGAAAAAGAAATTAAGAGGCTGCAGATTGAGGCTGAGGCTAAGAGGTTGCAGAGTGAGGCTGACAAAGAGACTAAAGCATTGGAGGCGGATCGTGAGGCGGAAATAAAGAGGCTCCAGTTGGAAGAGAAAAAGGCTGAAAGGGAAGCAGAAGAAAAAAGATTAGCTGCAGAAAGGGAAGACAAGAGATTAGCTGCAGAGAGGGAAGCAGAAAAGGAGGAGAAGAGATTACAAAGGGAACATGAGTTACGACTAAGGGAGTTTGAGTTTCAAGGCCATGCTCCTGAAAATGGTGCCAGTCCCTTTGCCTCCGATGCTATTGCTAGTCAGGGAGCCTCAACCTCAGCTATGAATTTTCATTTAGATCATTTTGTTGAGAAAGACGATGATATTGAGAGCTATCTAAATAGATATGAACTATTAGCTACCACGTATGGGTTAGAGAGAGAAAGGTGGAGCTTAAATTTATCTCAGGGACTTCGTGGGGCAGCTTATGAAGTTTTTGCCAAAATGAGCAGAGGTGATCAAGAAAATTATGACATGCTAAAGCAGGCTCTTTTGTTAAGATATGAAAAGAACGCAGAATTTTATAGGAAAAAATTTAGGAATGCTAAACTACTGTCAGGTGAAACCTATCACCAGTTCTCTGCACGGTTAGAGACATACTTGGAGAAATGGACTTCACTGGGGAAAACCCAAGATCTTAAGGAAATGATCCTTATAGAACAATTAAGAGAGTCCATGGCTCCAGACCTGAGAAAGTTTCTCATGGAACAAGGTGCAGAGAGACTGGGGGAGTTACTAAATGTTGCAGAAAGGTATCAAGCGGCTCAGGCAGAGGTATCAGGTAATAAAAAGAAACAGGTAGATAATTTTAAGGCACCACAGAACTTTAATAAATTTGATCCTAGAGATCAAAACAAAGGTAAGCACCAGTTTGATAGGCCACGGTATGACAATAAAAATAAAACCCCACAATTCGATGAAAGGAAATATGATGAAAGAAAATCTTTCAACCAAGGAAGGAGGTGGTGTAAAAATTGTAAGATGAACAATCATGACACGGACCATTGTAGAAGGAAACCTCCTCATTGTGCTGCTATGACATCTGGAAAAAAGGGAAAAAAGGTCAAACCTGCGGAACTACAGGAACCATACCACCCCCCAGTGTGTGAAGATGTAATCTGTAATGGTGTCACCATAAGGTGTTTATATGATACAGGTTTAGATTATGATTCCGTTGTGAGTTCTCACCTGGTGCAGGCAGATCAATACACCACAGAAACAGTGGAGATTCAAACTGCAACCAAGGATGTAGCTACCATGACACTTCCCGTCGCCCGGATAAAGGTGAAAACGTGATATGTGGAAGGAATCATAAAAGCAGCAGTGATAAATGAGCCAATCTACCCTCTGATATTGGGGTGTAGATATGTTTTCTTGGGGAATCCCAAGAGGCCTGTGATATTGGCAACAGTGCAGACCAGATCACAGTCTAAAAAGGAGGAGGATAATCCAATAAATGCTCATCCAGATGAGATGAGGAAGGCACAGGCGGAGGACAAAACACTCAAGCCGTGTTTCAAGAAGTTGCCCAAATCTCATACACCTCCAGGCAAGGGAGAATTTTATATAAAGAACAAACTGATTTATAGGAAGGCTGGATCTGAATCCAATGGTCACGGACAGCTGGTCCTTCCCACTTCATATAGGACTAAAGTGTTGGAACTAGGGCATGCGATTCCCTTCAGTGGTCATATGGGGATCAGCGCAACAGGACAGCGAATAGCTTGTCACTATTTCTGGCCAGGGATAACTGAAGATATCAAACGATATGTAAAATCCTGTCCAGAGTGCCAACGAGTAGAACCTAAGCATTGGACTGCACCAGCAACTTTGGGGGAAATGCCCATAGTGGGAACACCCTTTGAGTTGCCATGGATCTTGAGGGACCTCTCACTCGAACTAACAGAAGGAACAGCTACATTCTGACTCTGGTGGACACTTGTTCTATGTGGGGAGAGGCGGTAGCCCTGTCATCGATTGATTCTAAGCATGTGGCAGAAGCATTACTCACAATTTTCACAAGGTTAGGCTTTCCCAATCAAATCTTGACTGATAATGGCTCTCAGTTCAAGGGGAAACTAACAGAAGTTTTCAGGATCTTCCAGGCCAAACACTTCCATTGTAGTGTGTACCATCCCCAAGGGAACGGCCAAGTGGAAAGATTTAATGGCACGTTGATGTCGATCCTGAGAAAGTTGGCACACGAAAAACCAGATACATGGGACCAGTACTTTCACGCCGCCCTCTTTGCTTATCGGAAGGTACCCCATAGTTCAACCGGTATGGCCCCGGCAACATTATTATTTGGAAGGCCAATAAAAGGTCCACTCGAAGCGCTGTTAAGAACGTGGACTGATGAAAAGGCAGAGGAAAATATTACATCCTCATACCAATATGTGAATGAGCTGACCACTCGTTTAAAAACTGGCTGGAAACTTGCCAATGAAAATTTGAGACAAGCCAGGAAGAAACATGCTGCCTATTTCAACAGGAAGGCTAAAGACAGAGATTTGGCTGTGGGAGAGAAGGTACTGCTTCTTCTACCCGGTAGTCAGAATAAGTTACAAATTGGATGGCAAGGTCCATATACAGTTCTAGAGAAGGTGTCTAGAACCAATTATAAGATAGATAAGAAGGGGAAAGAAAAAATCTATCATGTGAATCTCCTGAAGAAATATTTGGAAAGAGAAAATCAGGAAGAGACACACTTGTTGACCTTGTCCATTGCCATGGAGATGAAAAAGGAACCACTTTCATCATTTGAATATCCATTACACCCCTGTGAGACAGCGGCACAGGTGAAAATCAGTACACATTTAACGAAAAATCAGAAAGAGAGAGTGCAACAGGTTCTAGATAATCATACAGAGGTGTTAACAAACCGACCGGGGCATACAAACTTATTGGAATATGATATGAAACTGATAGACCCCACACCTGTCTGTATGAAACCCTATTCGATTCCTTTTGCTAAGGAGAAAGCTTTGAAGGAAGAGATAGACTATTTGTTGAAGGAGGGAATAATTTCACACAGTGAATCTTCATATAGTTCCAGTGTGGTGCTCTTAAGGAAACCCTCTGGAGAACATAGACTCTGTATAGATTACAGGAGACTGAATGCTATTACAGAAGGACAGGTGGATCCATTGCCGGATACAAATCAGTTGTTTGCCAGGCTAAATAAAGCTAAATATTTCTCAAAAGTGGATCTGAGTAAAGGATACTATCAGATTCCAGTAAAGCCTGAGGTTAGACCGTACCTAGCTTTTAGTACCTCAGAGGGACACTATGAGTTTAACAGATTGCCATTTGGATTGAAGAATGCGCCTAGTGTCTTCTCTAGAATGATGAGAAAATTATTGGACCCTCTGAATAATCCATGCATCACAAATTTCATGGATGATATCCTTATAGCAACAGAAACATTTGAGGAACACATTGACTCTCTGAACATGCTGTTTAATCGACTTAGAGAAGCGAATTTAACAGCCCGACCAACCAAATGTTGCGTTGGATGTAAAGAATTAGAATTCTTGGGACACACAGTCCATCAGGGAAACATGACCCCTGACCCCAAGAATTTAGAGAAACTAAAGAAAGCCCCGAGACCACAAACCAAGAAAGACGTGAGATCCTTTGTCTCATTATGTGGTTTCTACCAAAAGTATATCAAAAACTTTAATTCCATATGTGCACCGTTAACTGATTTGACACGCAAAGGACATCCAGATCGAATTACCTGGACATCACAATGTGAATTGGCTTACCAGGAATTGAAGGAAAAGCTCACAAGCAAAACTATTTTGAAATTACCTGACTTATGTCAAGAATTCATTGTAAGGACGGATGCCAGTAATATAGGGTTAGGGGCGACCCTGTTACAGAAATCAGATGCATTGGATGGGGAATTGAGCCCAGTGGCATATGCTAGCAGAAAGTTGAATAAAGCTGAAACCAACTACTCAACTAGCGAAAAAGAATGTCTTGCAGTAATATGGGCGATAAAGAAATTCAATATTTATCTGTATGGGAAGGCATTTAAGTTGCAGACGGATCACAAACCCTTGTCGTTTCTAGCGCAGGCTAGGCATGAAAATTCTAGGTTACTCAGATGGTCATTACTGATGCAGCCATTTGAGTTTAGCATAGAGTATATATCTGGAAAAACAAATCTGGGAGCGGATTTTTTAAGCCGCCATCCGTGTGATGAGAATCACCGTAAGCCCCAGAAATAATAATAAATTTCTCTATGTGTATATAGAATTATAGACTGACATATAACGTCTGTTTTAAGAGGGGAGAATTTGTCGTGAAACATTCTAAATACACATATATAAATTAAAAAGTAAAATGTAAAACCTAACGCATTAATTCGATAAAAGGAAAGAGAAATGGTAAAAGCACAGTGCTGTCACAATGGCGTACAAAAATCCTCCTTTTTTCTACTTCGTCTGCAAATTGTAACGTTTCCACGTTGATAGTAAAGCCTATAGCAGCATACACGCGTTTCCACAAAACAATAAAACGTGTACTGCATTTCTAAGAAAACTTTGAGATATGCAAGCTGATTAATGACCTAGATTAATACTAGCATTAATGAAAAGACAGATGGAATTAGGATAGAGAGAGGGAGGGCTGAAAGCAGGAACGCCGGCAACATTAACACGCGTCTCGCGATATACAATTAATGCCACCCCTAACGCGAAAGGCATGAAGCACTAGCTTTTTTTTTCAAATAGACAGTGATAAAAAACACTACCCATACGAGAGTTAGGTTTAAAAACCTGTAAAATGCTTATTAGGAAACATGACATTCTACTGTTTTATGTCTAAACTCCTGACATTAGTCTGACAGTACAGCAGACACCATAAAGTTTGGAAGTGAGGAGGTGGTAACAGCACGACTATCCTAGAAGAAAATACATATTTTGAACGCCGCCACTTAGCTCCCTTAAAATTTATATATTTGGGTTCCTTAGGACTTGCTGACAAAGAATATGTTAAGTGTTACGCAAATAGTCTAGGAATTAACGAATTATAGCCAAAAGAAAATAGTGAGGGTGTCAGACAACACCAAATAATAATCGCACAGTGGCATGTTTTGAAACCACCATTTTACGGGAAATAGGTCACCATGTTAAATCCAATTTGATTGGCGGGAATGATATGTAAGGCTAAACACGATTAGTCGGACTACAAATACTAATTTTGGTTGTTAGGGGAAACGTGAGAAGGGTAAAAAAATTTTAAAAAGCTGTGTAAACATGGCCCGATTGGTTAGACCCGCCAATATAGTCAATTAGGAGCGTCAGTTCAGTGCCACATTTTAAAATAAACTTACTAAGAAACAGTGCGTTGAGAACCAGCTCATATTTTTCTAAATAAAAGCCTGGGACGGCGGCAGATCGGATTTTGTGCCATATTCATCGCCAGTCAACGTATTTGTTTATTATTTCCATGAATTGTGGGACCGTGGTCCTAAGTTATTGAAGCAGCACCTGGTCTGAGTTTTGCTGAATCCAGAGGCTGACAGCATACTCCTTGGTCCAGAAAGCGACCAGTGAGGTGTCTCCAGAACACAGTGAAGCAATCGAGCATAGGAGTCTTTTCCTGCCGCCATCACGAAAGATAAGCTTCTGTGGTCAGAGCAGCTCAACATTATGTGCCCCCCCCCCCCCCTTCTAAAATTGACATTATATTAAACACAGAGGGACAATAAATTGTTTCAAATGACAGGAACTGTGAACTTTTCTCAATACTATTTCCACGATAATCAAACACTTGAAGTCATGATGACAAACAACAATCTAGCTTGAAAAACAAAACCAGTATTACCTCATAGTACTACTTCACAACTTACACACATAGGATAATACTAATAAATTATGTCAATACAAAGATCATATTTATAAATTGTGATTACATTTGATTGTGATTCCTGGTTCACTGTGTAGTTGAATCAGGATATCTATTGTTAAAAGTAATTATTACATATATATTTGAAACTTTACACTTGACTCATTTAAGATAGTCTTATAGAGTGTTATATGTGTGTGAGTGTCACAGTGTTGTAAAGTGTTGTGGAATAAATTAAATTGTTTATCTGTCTGTTGTTGTTGTGACTTACACTTCATCATTTTCATAACCCTAGACATTCAACGTAGTCATCACAATATTCCAGAATAATTCTGACTGAGGTATAAATGTGGTAGCAAGTAAGGTCATCTGTAATACACCACACTTATTAGATACAGATACCTTCACAACTGATCTCAGTCAGTACACTAAGTCCCCTATAAATATTAATATCATCCCACTTTACCACAATGTCACAGGATACCATGTGATTTTTTTTCATTCGGCTCTTCAGTGTGTTAAAATAGATACAGAATTAAATATTTGGCTTTCGTCACGGAAAGGTTCCCGACCCCTGTTCTAGGTTCTTTTCACCGTACAGTTTCACTATACCATTTTAAATCATGTCTAGTCCATAGCTGTAACTGGGTACCTGACTTTGCTCTTGAGTTAGGGAAGGACGAGGCAGCGAGGAAGGGAACTGTTCACCCCTACCTCTTGATGCAGAACCTAGTATAGTGAAGTCTCTAACACTTCACTCCCCTACGGTAGTATATGGCGTGAGACTACCTTTACCTTAGTCCATTCTATTCATTCTAGATTATCAAAGCTATTAGTTTCTTTCTTGGCCTTCATTTGTCTATATCACTTAATCTGTCTTTATTGTCTATTATCTGTTTTGTCTTTAAGTTGACTCCTTGGATTTATATTTTCATTTGATTTATGATTGAGTGAAATAAATGGGGTTGTTAACAGCGAGCTCAGGTAAGTCATTCTTGGACTTTCCTGTTTTATTTATTGTCTTATTGACCCTTTCATTCCACATATCTTCTTTATGTTGTTCATTGTCGTAATTTTATCTGAGAGAGTTCTGATGGATATTGGTCCCTTTAGAGTGTAGAATGATAGTGAAGGCTCTGTGAGAATAAGGATTTAGGAAAGTGAGCTAGTGGATTCACAAGTGCTGGGAAGAGTAAGGACAGTCTCTTATTACGACAATATTTGTCTCTCAAAACTACTCCTACCACCCTTCTGTACAAACAATTGTTTGTCAGTTCCAGTCACTCAGGCGCGCACACCGATTTGGTGATTCTGACGCACAACGTACATGAATACAGACTACGATAACGAATATGGGGATTGTTGGGTTTGGCCAGCCGACACCAATGCTAATAAAGTTTTTATACCTTTATTATCATAAAATCAAGTCACAAATAATTATCAATTTACATGAAGAAATCAAGGTTACAAAAAACAAAATGACAAGGGGGGATGGGATTTTGAGGAGAAGTATCCAATACACCTTTCCCGCTTGTATTTACTAACAGAAAAAGACCCGGTCCCAAAGACGGGGGGGGGGGGGGGGGGGGGTTGTTGGTGATGATGATCAGAGATAGGCAATTTAACCCAACGGTAAATTTATTACTCTGAGACAAGGGGTTACAGTAATAAGGGGATAGAGGAAAAGCTAGGGTTCTCAAATGTTTCCCTTTATTCAACAAATTTTACGGGAGGGGGAATGCACACAGTTAAACAATCCCGCTAGGAGAAATCCCTTACAATGAATACAGTACGCCTTAATACTAGGTCGAACTATTTATAAGGGTAAAACAGATCAAATCTCCTTTCATTCAAAAAAACACGCTTGTGAAGGCCTACACACAGTCACGCTCACAGACTTACCGAATCGTGGATTCTGACCCTTCATAGGAATTACACCAAAAACAGCACTAAACCGTGGCTTAGGTAAATGTATTTTCTTCCGTGTACAGCCCCAGATTAGAGGGTTGTTGAAGTTAACAAAGTGTCCCGAAATCGATGGACGTTGAAGTTTAACGGTACTGTTTGTTTATTAGATAAAGTTCCTAAAGAATGGCACAGGCACTTGGCTAGGTGATAGGTATGGTGTGGTTCCTAAGATTGGCACAGCTGGTGGAGATAACTTTCTTTTGCCGTAATGTTACAAACTACAAAACACTGAGGTAAGTTGTTCGGGGGGGGGGGGGGGGGGGGTTAAAATCCACTGAATATACTTGACAGACAGTGTTCAGGTAAATCTATGTTCTTCTTCACAGCCACGCGGTCATCAACAGACAGCGATTTTGATAGAATTTCGGTTCTTGCCTTCAGGGAAGTACCCAGTTTTTATTTTATTTAGTTTTTATGTGTCCTATCTAGCCTTCACGTTCTTTCCTTTCCTGACGAAGGCCTTGTGGCCGTAACGTAGACTTTTGTCTTTTGTCCTCGTAAGACGAATCACCTTTTTTCGATTTTTTTTCAAACCCATCCATTCTTCACAAATAGAGCAGTGAGTAAAATATTGCTACTGGCAACTGTTCTTCTTCTAGTTTGTTAACTTTAAAACGACTTTATGAATTGGGATCTTAAAACAGTCTTTGGGTTTGCTTTATGTCTGTAAACTTCAGATAGCTGAATCCCAACAGGATCGCCACAAAGATTAAATTTTAAGTATGTTCATAAGTCACTGGAGTAATCGAACTGAGTCGGCAGGACTCTGTATATATTTTATTGCTGCGTAATGGCTGCTTAATTGCTGGGATGCTAGGTTCGAAAGATCATTCTGGATGCAAATAGAAAAACATGAAATGCAATGAAATCATATTAAAATCTACCGCGCGATACATTTACAGTTAGACTATTTTCTGCACTCGCGTCTTCAATTAATAAAATTCAAGAAAAGCTCCCCGTGAAGTTAATAGTTAAAAGCACATCTATCTATACAGAACTAAACTGTATTAAAGTTATAATTCCCTTTACGACTGCAAAATTAATTTACGCGGCTATTGTATTAGGAAATTAACTTATAGATGTAACATTTAGTTTGCACTAGAACTTTGAAAATTGGTTTATTTAATAAGGTTAAATTTACACCACAATCCAGTGAAATAAAATGAAATAACTAGACCACTGATCACTCGAAGCTAATGTATAAATTACCGTCTACACAGAAAAGAATTCACTCCAATAGCCAACAATTTAGATGAAATCTAGCAGGAATCCAACTATATGCTAGTGAATCTTAGAATTCTGTCAGAACGAATGATAAAATGCAGTTTCTCAGATTCTCTATATATTTAATTGGAATGCAAGATGAGTGGGACATGTTAGATTCTAACACCTTCCTTCATCTTGAGAAAAATCGAGATTCTACGCCGTTGTGTTAACCGCGATGCCCCCCTGGCTTCCGATCTCCGTTCGTCTCAGGCTGCTCGCATGAGGGTGCGAAATCTCTGCGAGAAACTAACTTTGTTAGCTGGGAGTTCCCTGATTCCTCAGATCGTATACCGCTTCCACGTTGATTCTGAAGACCAGCCTGGCTTTGATGGGACCGCTTTCCCCGAGAAGCTTTGGCAACTCCCACTAGGCGGGGTGACAGCAAGGTACGGAAAATGAACTGCTATTAATTGCTCTAGAAACCGGGGTGAGTCTCTGGCCACGTCCTCTTTGGGCCGGCGTTTAAGGAAAAGATTGCTATAAATCGTTCTCAGAGATGGTCGTGGGCGTGATTTAACCTCCCATCAAAGGCCACGCGATCTCAAAATGCACAGAAGGTAGCAGTTCACATATTAATGATCCAACGTGTAGAATCCTCGTGGAAATGCGGCATGCTAAATTAGCCCAGGTGCAACGTTCCATGCTGATGAAAAATTACAACAAATGTTCAGGGGTTCTAATGTTAAAGAGAGGGAAATACCCTGTCATCTTAATAATTCAGGTCAGCTAGCTTGTTTGTATGGGAAAATTGTATCTGCATTTTTCTGTAAATTTTTGTGTGTATGAGAGAGAGAGAGAGAGAGAGAGAGAGAGAGAGAGAGAGAGAGAGAGAGAGAGAGACGAAATCGAAAGGTCTGTTAGGTAATATTGATTTCTAAAGTGACATAATTTTAGTCATTTGATATGTTGGACACACGGCAGTATTCTTGCACTTTGATTGTTTTTGCAATCAAGATATTTTATGTTTTATTAACCGCCCCATAATCTTGATCCTCTTATATTTTAATTTTATTTTTTTTTCTTTTCACAATGAAATATTAGATTATCCCATATGCAGTATCTGCAGACTGTTTTATTTTACATGTAATTCGTATGTGTCCTAATTTCTGACATTTCGTGGACTTCAGAGCGGGAGGTGTGGTGTATGTGTCTCAGTGGTCTTTTTTTTTTAAATTTTGTTTAAGAATTATTATTTTTTTTTTTTTTGGCCACTTCCATCCCTCTGTGGCTATTATTTTTACCGGGGTTATTGTCACGAGAGGGTTGGTTATTAGTGAAATTATAAGATATCCTGGACACAAAGTTGTATCAGGTGATACCAGGGTAGTGCCAGATAAGAGACTGGTCTTACAAGTAATACCCCCTTCTCTGAAAAGAGTAAGGGTGTATAGACATCAAAGGTAGGATCAAGCTGTATAAGTTCCTAGAGAAGATGGTAATGTATTACTCTAGGTCCCTACTTGCTCCCTCTCCAGATCCTCCTCTGTTATTATTATTATTATTATTAACTCTGCTAGGGGTAATGACTTAATTATCTACCAACAGAAACTGTAACTTAACTTAAAGAATTTAAGTAAGTCTGCTGGTAAATATTTACAATTCATTTTTACAAGTTTTCTTTTCTTGTGAAAATCTTTCACTGAATTCAAAAGGTGATTACAAAATTAAATAAATTTAAAAAAAAACACTTGCAAATTGTTAAAATTATTTACAGTCTTTTAACTTTATAGGAACGTTCTCCTCTCTAGGCTGAAATCACTGTAGTTGTAGACTGTCTGTATGTTATGAGTTATTTTATCTTCTTCACAGCTCTTGGAATTAAATAACCACTGACTAGGACGTTTGCCTATCGAAAATGCACTGTTTATTCATCATTTGACTATCTAGTTGGTGGTGATGCTGTGATAAACTATACAGTAGCCTTGGGTGGCTACTTAGCTTGAGGTCTTGATTTGATAGTCTGTTCCACCTTGGGTCTGGCAAGAAGACTGTCTCGTCCAGGCTTTTGGATCCGCGTGACCGGCTCTGTATCATTTAAGGGCACTCGCACCTCTGAATCCTATAATGGAGTCTGGCTCCTAAAGGTGGCAGGTAATTGCAGGATGTAACCTGAAAATATATTTAATTTCTTCACTGTATTGCCTATCTCTATCTCCCTATCACAGAAGTAGGAGATGAGAGATAGTTTTCAGACAACAGAGTGCAGGTAGACGCACAGGTCACATCATGTCAGCATTAATACAATTCAGTTCACTGTGAATACAATTTTCCTTCAAATTCTTAGAGCTATTTGTCCATGATTCGCCTCCATAAATTTATTAGGTTTTGTGGAAAAAAACCAAGTGATATCTTAATCAATGCAGTAAAAAAATTCTTTTCATCTTTCCTCATGTTCCTGGTATGTGATCCATTCCATCAAGAAATAATTCTTTAAATACTTTTCTAAAACTATAGACACAACCTTGCTACCATTCTCAATCGATTTGAATATTTTCACAAGCTTAGCTTTTGCCTCCAGAAAATTACACAGTGGTTCAAACACGTTCTACACACTTTCTAACACACATTGTAATTAATCCATTAAAAAAAAATATATATATATATATATATATATATATATATATATATATATATATATATATATATATATATATATATATATATATATATATATATATATATATATATATATATATATTCTTTCTTACCCTCAGGCACACACAGTCGAGCTGTTAATGGTTGCAATGATCTGCTCTCAGATACAAAAAGCAAAGGCACTGTTCATTAACACTTGTTAGCGCTCGCTGTGATTTGAATTTTTATTATGGCCTCAATTTGCATTATGCAGGGTCTATATATAGGTCACATCCGGCGACCGAGGCGACAGTTGCCGAAATGTGCTAGAGTTCCCAAAATATATGCAAAAATTGTCCTGCTGTTCAATTAAGAAAAACCAAGAATTCAAATATCTTCGTTATTCCTGGAGCGATTTTATTCATCTAAGGCTTAAAATACGCTCTGAATTATCCTTTAACTTCCTATCTAAATTGTCTTTTACTTTCCTGAAGGCATTTATTTCTATGCGTACTTCAAACAGCCAAATTATGGACTAACCTGAGGCCTCGATGCATTCAACCAAAGATTTCTCCCGTCCTATATTACTGGTCGTGAAAGTCTCTGCACAGACGTGCAGAGCAACATTCCCGTTGTAGAATTAGAGACCTCTTCCCGGTGGTACTTCTTTCCTACTTATGTAATTAAATGGCATCCTTCACTCGGTTGCACGGATTAGTCCTAGCCATTTTGTCTGTTCAATGCTTTAGTAAACACGGCGGAGCGGTACCTTCTGATTGGTCAGTTTATCAAGCAGTTATCATAAAAAGGAATAATATCACTGTTCGCTGTCAAACACTTAATTTACCAATCTGACTTCTTATTTGATCGATTTTTCTTTGCCTTGACAGTCTTGGTTCCTTTTTCCTCGATTCACGCGCTCTCTCCTGTCGCCAGCCGTCGTTGGAATTGCATTTAACGTGGTAACTATAGGTAAAGGAAAGGTATTCCCAAAGCAGAAACTTTGTAGTGGAATGAAGTTTTAGCGACTTCACTATACTACTTCCGGCTTTGAGGTAGGGTGACGAGTTCCCTGCCTCGCTGCCTTTGCCTTCTCTGAGAGCTGAGTTAGGTACATAATATATTTACAAATTACTGCTTGGTAGAATGGAACGTGATGCTATCGGGTTTCGATCCAGGAATCCAGTAACCTTACGGCGGGGAGGATAGCGCTCTATCCGCTTAGCCGTTGTGACGCTCTCTAACCATAGGTACCATTTTGTCGTGTCGGGTATCTGATTGATCCTTGCTTCTTCTGGCATATTTTAGTGCTTCATTCTTATCACGCAGCGAATCTTTGTTGCTTTCAAGTTTACATTGACCCTCGCTGTTTCACCTACGTTTTTCACGCAACATGCAATATGTATCCCAGTCTCCTAAATAAATATATAAAATCATGTATAGGTTTTAAAGATAATTTTGCCCTCATTAATATTAATTATGATAAGGTACTGTAAATGTGTGTAACTGGTATTGTACTGTTACAATATTGGGATTTTATTTTATTGTATTTTATTTTGTTTATTTTATTATTTAAGTAATATTTAAGATACATTTGGAGAATAAATGGATTCAGTATGGAAGACGAGAGAAAGGAAGGGCGGAATGTTAGACGGGCCTACGTGCCCAATTATACACTCTTTGAAAATAAAGTTCGTTCTTTCGTTCGTTCTCTCAGCCTCTGTCACTCATTCCTTTCATTACACCCTCTGATTTGTCAACACAAGCTTAATTAGACATTGAAAAGTTCCATGGTGCTTTTTCCCCCCATGCCTGTGTTGTTTGGATAATGGAGAAATAACCCAGCTTGTTAACACCGATCCTGGAAGCGTGACAACGGTGTTCGTGATGTTGTAATGATGGTAACCACTCGGGTGTCATTAAGTGCAATGTCCCGTGTTATTTGTTCTCTTTTTGTTGACGTTATCGTAATGGTAGCGGGTTCTCTCCCATCGATTCGCTGTTTTGTTTGAGGTCGTGAATGTCAAGGTAAAATGGCAGGAATTAATTGTGGCTCACGTGGACGATAAATGATCTTCAGATGCTGGCGTAAAATACCTTGGCACGGGGATAGTACCTGCCACATCTTTGTCAGGGAGGTGAATCTGAATGACTGACCGGCACAACATCAGTATCAGATTGTTGTCTTTTTTTTCGCTTCTTGTTCCTCCTTTCGTCCTTTTTTAGTTTGCTTCCTTGAATTGTCAATGGATTTATATCGCTTTCGCGTCCGGCTAAATAAGTACAGCCAGCAGCATTTCCTGTTCTGTTTTTTTTCCCCCCTTTTTTTTTTTAACGGAGGTTTTTAGCCTGTGGTCAACGAACCCAATAAGGGTACGTGAATGGATTCTATGGGAGTTCGTGTACATAACCTACAATTTTAAATTTAATACTTTTAATTATTCTTTTATGTACACGTTTACCAAGAAGGGGTCCATAGCTTTTATCTGACAATTATAGGAGTTCATAACCATCATCGGGCAATCAGACTAATTAAATGTCTGATTAAAATGTCTAATTAAGCTTGTGTTGTCAAATCAGATGGTGTAATGAAAGGAATGAGTGACAGAGGCTGAGAGAACGAACGAAAGAACGAACTTTATTTTCAAAGAGTTTATAATTGCCAGAAAAAATATTAAGAAACCCTATTTTAACTATCTATTCAGAATAGCTGGAAAGAGAGCATGGAAGTTATTCAGTACGGAGAAGAACAGAGAAACAAGAGTTTTGCATTATAGCTCTTCCAAGAACAGAGAAACAAGAGTTTTGCATTAGAGCTCTTCCAAGAACAGAGAAACAAGAGTTTTGCATTAGAGCTCTTCCAAGAACAAAGAAACAAGAGTTTTGCATTAGAGCTCTTCCAAGAACAGAGAAACAAGAGTTTTGCATTAGAGCTCTTCCAAGAACAGAGAAACAAGAGTTTTGCATTAGAGCTCTTCCAAGAACAGAGAAACAAGAGTTTTGCATTAGAGCTCTTCCAAGAACAAAGAAACAAGAGTTTTGCATTAGAGCTCTTCCAAGAACAAAGAAACAAGAGTTTTGCATTAGAGCTCTTCGAAGAACAGAGAAACAAGAGTTTTGCATTAGAGCTCTTCCAAGAACAGAGAAACAAAAGTTTTGCAGTAGAGCTCTTCCAAGAAGAGAGAAACAAGAGTTTTGCAGTAGAGCTCTTCTAAGAACAGAGAAACAAGAGTTTTGCATTAGAGCTCTTCCAGGAACAGAGAAACAAGAGTTTTGCAGTAGAGCTCTTCCAAGAACAGAGAAACAAGAGTTTTGCATTAGAGCTCTTCCAGGAACAGAGAAACAAGAGTTTTGCAGTAGAGCTCTTCCAAGAACAGAGAAACAAGAGTTTTGCATTAGAGCTCTTCCAGGAACAAATAATACTTAGGAAGAAGAAAGAAGGAAGCAGTACCAAAAGAGGATAACCCTAGATGTTATCTTTATGAGAATGTATATGTGTGTGTATATATATAAATGTACTGTGTACCGCTTCTTCTTCTTCTTTGATCCATAACCGCCAACCGTCAAAGCAGTCAGCGGCCATCACGCCTGGTAGCGTCCTGTAGGGCAGCAACAAATTGATTCCACCTTGCTCGGTCGGCGGCCATCTTTCGTACAGTGCCCCAACTCTGGTTCATTCTTTGCATCTCGGCTTCCACAGTTCTCCGCCAAGTTGTTTTTGGTCGGCCTCTCTTTCGCTTTCCCTCGGGGGTCCATAGCATAGCTGTTCTTGTGATGGTATCCGGGTCTCTTCTGAGGACATGGCCAACCCAACTCCAGCGTCTGCCAGCTATGATGGTGTGCATGTCCTCCTGGTTACTCCGAATAAGTAGTTCTTGGTTGCTGATGGTATTTGGCCAAAAGATTCAGAGAATTTTCCTTAGGCAGATTGTGTGGAAGGAGGACAATTTCGACATTTCCTTCTCTGTTACTCTCCAACATTCCGCACCATAGAGAAGCACAGAAAGTACACAGCTCACATACAGTCTTAATTTGGTGATTGTGCTGTACTGGGAAGACTTCCAAATGTTGTTGAGAATAGCAAAGGCTGTTATCGCTTTATTCGTTCTGTTGTTAATGTCCTTGATTGTTCCGCCGTCAGGTATTACTATGCATCCTAGGTAAGTAAATGTGTCTGTCTGTTCTAACTTCTGGTTCCTTACTGTTATTGGCTCAGGATTGCCCACATTTAGTGTCATGACCTCTGTCTTCTTCAGATTGATGTTCAGGCCAACCAGCTGGCCATACTTATTCAGTCTATCGGTTTTATCTTGAATGTGTTGATGTGAATGCGCGAGTAGTGCAATGTCATCTGCATATTCCAGGTCTTCCAGTGTGTCGTAGATTTGTGATAGGTGAATTAAGACTTAAGTTTGGTCCCTTCTGAATAGCAATAGAAACAGGTGATATCTCAGTGAGATATAGGTAGAAATAGATTTCACGAGTGAGATGGAGGAAATATATTAGAGCCGGTCTCTGACCCTCGAGATGATTTCTCTCAGTCAGCCTATCATCTACAACAGATTAAGATTTGTCAGAGCGTCTAGTATAATATATATATATATATATATATATATATATATATATATATATATATATATATATATATATATATATATATGTGTGTGTGTGTGTATGTATATATATATATATATATATATATATATATATATATATATATATATATATATATATATATATATATATATATATCACATACACACACACACATAAGTGACTACAATAGACACACAGACGTAAAACTATGACAATGGAAATATAGATAATTGGGAAGGAACTGACCGACACACTGGAATAAGTTTATGAGAATTTTAATTATCATAATAAAATTCCATCACCACACATAAAATTACATCAAACATATACAAATAGTCATAAAGTCAATGAATTGCTACAAGAATGATAGACCCATTGGTATGATCTTTTCCCTCGATGTATAGCCCACAGTCCTGTTAGAAGAAAAGTGATAACCCCAAAGAGTCACGGATACATATGCTGTAGTCTAATGATTTCCCTTTAAAGGTATGAACAGACTTGAATATTTTTCAGACTAAGGTTAGTGTCACTTGAATCACGAGGTAAGAATTAGTTTTAAGCGGGTTCACAGTGTCAGAATCACGAGGTTTCCACTACTTAGGAAAAATGTCAGGTTTGTAACTTCGATCAAAGGTAACATTCTTGGTCACGCCACAATTTGTCAACAATGTCGGAAAGGTTATTGATTGTAATATTTTACTTGCCACACGGGCTGAAATGTACTTGAGGTTTTTCTCAGGAAGAATTAAGTCTGGCTCGATAGGCCCGTTACTTCATTTAATCTTAAAGTTCATGAAATGGGTACTCTGTCGTTCTGGATGCCAACGCAATGCCAGACATGTTTTACTTTATACCCCCCAGTCTTTAAGAAAAAAATGTTTTTGTTCTTCACAGATATTTCTCAGTACTTAAATGCTGGCAAAGTTGGGCTACCCCAGTTTCACTGAATAAAGAGAAAACAACATATAAAATACTTATACATACTATTCCTCGGTTATAACTTACATTATAAACTGCAAGCGTAGAGCTGGTCTTATCGTTTAAATTCCCGTGAAATAAGTTATATTAATAAAATCCTGTCATCATGAATTAGAAATACATACGTATTTCGTCAATACTCAATGATGAATCAGTGCAGTTATAAGTTAGTTTAAAATATTCTCGACTGATTACTAGCAATTTAATAAAATTTATTTATAGCTGCATGAGTTTAAGCTAGAAATTATAATTTATTTTTGCTTTCCACTGAAACACGTCAGCTAGAAAATATAACAGACTTACAATTAAATTACTTCTGCACAGAAATCTAACTAGTAAAATGAAATAAGCGGTTATCACTGAATCACTCAACACTACTAGATATATGTATATTACCTCCACACAGAACTACAGGCGATCGCACAAACTAAGAATTATACGCTGATATATATTTGAAGTCTAGAAGCTCGGCAAATTGTCGAAACAAACTGAGAAACTTCGCTATACAGCTTATTCTTTTACACGAGCGACCTGTCTACTGCGAATCTGGAGAACTGAATGAAGTCAAGTTTAAACTCCAGGTAAGGTATCTGAAAACCCGACAAAGGATGCGCGCAATTTTCAAAAAACCCCCGTCTCCCCCTCTCCTCTTAACACTTCACATACTTAGACGCTGGCCATAACTGCCAAAACGCGTCTTCCCACCTCACGCCGACATGTCTCATTTCTGAGCGATGCAGATGGCAGTTTCCACACCTCACGCCGAGAAACTTAGCCGAAGAAAACTCGTGTCAGATGAGAATGTAGACAAATGTCTGCTCTCTATGTCTGACGAGCCGAATTCTCACACTATTTCGTTCAACATCCAGGGACTGACATATTTCACAATAAAATGCGTTTCTAAATGAGAAAAGAAACAGGCGAAAGTTAGAATGGGAAAATATATTTAGTCGCAAACGAACGAATGCGAAAAACAGGAAAATGATAAAAGAGCGATAATAAAGTAGAGGACACGGGTAGAAAAGAAAAGAATATAGAAAATTTATTGATCATTGTGGTGGATTTTGATGTTATGAATTGTTGTTATGTATTATTATTATAATAAATGAGATTAGCTATGAAGGTCCCTGAATATACCCAATAATATTGTGAACTTTTCAGGGTACCTTTCCACTACCACCTTTTTATCTCATTCAAAATGTATTTATATTAGTATGTTAATTGACTTCGTGTTGTGTCTAGGGTTATGGATGTAGAGTGTAATGTACAATAATCAACAAACATACAAACAGATAGTTTATTATTCACAACAGCACACAGTACTACCACAATAACATACAAACGACACTCTAAAAGGCTATCTTATTTAAGACTGTGGTTGAATTTTGTGTAAATAAGATTTTTACAGTTTTATTATCCTGATTCAAATTTATTTGTAATCAGGACTGACAATTTAAAAGTGAAATCAAATAATCAATTACATCAGTCAAATAGCACAATAGATCGTTTGTCCATATATATATAATATTTTTCTAATATGCGTTTGTAGAGTTCTCCTACTTTAAGGTAATACTGGTGGTACTACTAGTTTGTTGTTTTAATCATGTCCTTTTGGAAATGTTTGTTTCTATTTTGTCACTTGTGGAACTATTAAATATTTGTCCCAGTTTTATTCAATGTCATAAGATCGTTCTTTTAAAGTTCTGTAGTTGAGCTCTCAGGTGCCGAACGAGAACTTATCTTGGCCGTAGAATATAGAACCTTTCCTCTGCTCGCCTGACAATCTGTTCCCTGTTTGATAGGCAATGGCCACTAGCATGGGCTCTCAGTAAACAGGCAGAGTCTTGAATCAATCAATTTTCAAGCGTTTGGTACCACATTAACGTCAGTACCCAGGACCTCTGAAATGTGAAGGTATGCATCCTTCGTAATATCTAGCATACCTAATAGTCCACAGTTAAGGACATGTACATTACAAACAAACAAAAGAATCATATCCTTATACAAACCTATGCCACCATTTTCTTTTGATGTGACAATGTACACTAGTATTCCTTTCCCTAATAGTTACAACGCCACTGCAATTCCAGCTGTAATCTCTTCCATATAATAGGATAGGTGTTATGCTCCTTTATGACAATCATACCTATTCTTGTATTTTACACCTCTCTGACAGTCTATCACATGGTGGATCAATCTTTAGGCTTTGCCTCATGTTCGCTATAGACCCACTCATGTCCAGACATATTTTATTATTTCACATTCAATTTTTATATAACATACAGCTTAATAAATGTCAAGCTTACCACAATGTTCAATGAAATACACACAGAGACGATGACTGACACAGTTTCGATCTGTTTTATTGCCCAGGCTGCTTATAACTTGTAGTTTAAAGCACATCCTGCTCTCATCTATCACTGTTGAAAATATTCTTAAAAATGGCGTCCTCTTAACGCTTATTCTGACAATATCGATTCAGTTAGCCAATCGCTATTAATTTTTCAAGGTAAACAGTCTTTTCAAAAATATCATTCAAACTTTTCCTACGTTTCTTAGGCTATTTATGTTTATTCAAAGGTCAGCCAATAATATTTGGTCTCACTTCAAATGCCACCCAATCGGATTCGCTGTACTATGTTAGCCTATCTGTCACCTACTTTTTTCCAAAAAAATATGCGATCCAATCTAAGCAGATATGACTTGACCTGACAGTATCTCTGATCTCTATGTATTGTTTTATCAATATTTAACTAGTTAAGGGACTATTTATATAACTAATAACATATTCTTGGTCAGCAAGTCTTCAGGTACACGAACCTACAATTTTTAAGGGGCTATGTGGTTTTGTTCAAAATTCTATAATTTTTTCCATGTTAGTTGTTTATTTAAAACTACCTCCTGTTCATTTCTTTTCTCATGTACTTTCAAGCTAAATACGAGAGCTTAGGTCATTCACAATAAGAGCTAAACGTGTTTCCATGACGTAGTGTCCACAATTCTAACTTTTTCATTGTATTTGGGGAAACCCCTAAGGCAAGGCTTGCCCCTGTGCTAGTGTTGGCTTTTAGTTTAAAATCAATGCGAAACGAATTAGCATTTCATCTATCCTTGCCCCTCCTCGTTCCATAATGCATTTTAGGCAAATATTTTCTTACAAAAATGGAAAAAGTGGGTGTTTATGTAAAGGACGAATTTGAAAAATAGGGTACCGTTTTGTTTGGCTATTCGTTAGCAATTAATAATCTGAAGGCGTAGGCGACAACAACCGTTCTAGCATAAAATTCTTTTGTACTTTCTTATCTTTGCCTTTTTGCCCTATATTGTTATATATTAATTTAGATATTGTATTTAGAAATCACTACAATTATAAATCTCTATGCGACACAGTGTAGAAAATGTTGTCCATCTAATTCCTCTTGGACTGCCCTCTGTTGTCTGGCGCATCACCCAATCTATGGCTGTTAAAAATAGAGTTATTGATGAGGGGCATCCCTGTCGTACTCCTGTTTTCACTTCGAAAGGTACATTACTCAATCCAACACTGCACGTAAAGTTAGAACAGAGGCTTTTTATGATGGAAACAATGCGGCTGGGAATTCCATAAGCCCTCAGTATTTTCCATAGGCTGTCTCTGTGTATGCTGTCGAAAGCCTTTTCAAAATCAACAAAGTTAATGTACAGCTGTCTCTGCCATTCTGAGCACTGCTCTATAATGTTCCTGAGGGTAAATATATGATCTGCACATCTTCTGTTCTTTCTAAAGCCCGCTTGTTCTTTCCTCAGTTTATGGTCAACTGCTTTTGAAATTCTCTGGATGATTATCCTGCCTAGTATTTTGCTGGGAACTGAGAGGAGAGTAATTCCTCTCCAGTTGTTGCAGTCTGCAAGGTCGCCCTTTTTGGGCAATTTGACAATGATTCCTTTACTCCACTCTGTTGGTGTTGTCTCAGTTTCCCAGACTTGTGCAAATAGTGGTTCTAATAGTTCTGCTAGTTCAGGGTCTGCCTTGAATAACTCAGCATTTAGATTGTCGTGACCAGGCGCTTTTCCATTTTTTAACCCTTTGATAGCTGTGATGATTTCTTCTTTTCGTGGAATGTCTGTATTTACGTCTAAGTCACTTTCAGCCTCAGGAACATTCAGCTGAGTCTCTGGTGGTTCCTTATTCAGTGTTTCTCTGAAGTGCTCTGCCCATCTTGTTTCCTGCCCCTGTGCTGTGGTGATGAGATTTCCTTGCTTGTCTCTTACTAACGTTATATTGTTTGCACCTCGTTTACCACTGATAGTTTTAGTTATTTTATAAACTGTGCTTTGTTCATTTCTCAGTGCTGCCTCTTCTGCCTGTCTTGCAAAGTCATCCAGAAATGTCCTTTTGTTAGCACGGGTTTGACGTTTTACTTCCTTGTCCAGCTGACTGTACTGTTCACTGTACATTGCCTTTAACCTGGGAGACTTAGCTTCTGCTTTCTTTCTTTTTATTTCCTTTCTCTTTGCTATGATGTTTAGCGTTTCTGGTGTTATCCAGTCTTGGCTCTTTCTTTCCTGGAATCCCAAGCATGACTTGCTGCTTTCCTTGTATATTGTTGAGATGGTGTTGAATTTCTTGTCGACATCATCAGTCTCTGTTCTTTCCTGGCTTTTGGTAATCTGATATCGTCTCTTTACGTCGACTGCGAACGCTTTTCTTGTGAGGGGGTCCTTAATTTTCATGATGTTATATCTTTTCTGTTTGACTGCAACTGGTCCAGCAGCTCTGAGTTTCACCTTCAGTCTTGCTACTACTAGGTGATGATTACTTCCCACATCTGCGCCTCTTCTTACTTTCACGTCTTGTAGTGCATGTCTCCATCTGCCATTGATCATTATGTGATCTATCTGGTTTCTGTCTCGTCCGTTTGGTAATTCCCATGTTAACTTGTGCACTTCTTTGTGTTGAAAAAGTGTTCCTCCAATGACCAGGTTGTTAATACTGCAGAAGCTTATTAATTTGTCCCCATTCTCATTTACTGTTCCACTGCCACATTTCCCTATTACTCTGTGTACCGCTGTGTCACTTAATGTATGCCAGCCAAGAATTCAGGTGTGTCCATCATCATCGTTTTCCTTTGTATTCCTTACGGGGCATGGAACCACTACTACAGCTGATCCCTTTGCAACAAAACAAACCCCCGCACCCAGCAGTCACATACACCTGCCTGTAGCGGTGGTTTCTTGGCAGTTTGTTTTACATGATGAGGTTTCAAGCGCCATGTACAACCTCATATTAGTCGCCTTGTACGACATGCATGGAGCTGCAGTAGTCCTATACTGTCTTTGTCTATAAAGTGTGTCCATAGTACTGTTATTCATCCATGACCTTCATAGTACTGTTATTCATCCATGACCTTCATAGTACTGTTATTCATCCATGACCTTCATAGTACTGTTATTCATCCATGACCTTCATGGTACTGTTATTCATCCATGACCTCCATGGTACTGTTATTCATCCATGACCTCCATGGTGTTATTCATCCATGACCTTCATAGTACTGTTATTCATCCATGACCTCCATGGTACTGTTATTCATCCATGACCTCCATGGTGTTATTCATCCATGACCTCCATGGTACTGTTATTCATCCATGACCTCCATGGTGTTATTCATCCATGACCTTCATGGTACTGTTATTCATCCATGACCTCCATGGTACTGTTATTCATCCATGACCTCCATGGTGTTATTCATCCATGACCTTCATGGTACTGTTATTCATCCATGACCTCCATGGTACTGTTATTCATCCATGACCTCCATGGTGTTATTCATCCATGACCTTCATAGTACTGTTATTCACCCATGATCTCCAGGGTACTGTTATTCATCCATGACCTCCATGGTACTGTTATTAATCCATGACCTCCATGGTACTGTTATTCATCCATGACCTCCATGGTACTGTTATTCATCCATGACCTCCATGGTGTTATTCATCCATGACCTTCAAGGTACTGTTATTCATCCATGACCTCCATGGTGTTATTCATCCATGACCTCCATGGTACTGTTATTCATCCATGACCTCCATGGTGTTATTCATCCATGACCTCCATGGTACTGTTATTCATCCATGACCTCCATGGTACTGTTATTCATCCATGACCTCCATGGTGTTATTCATCTATGACCTCCATGGTGTTATTCATCCATGACCTCCATGGTACTGTTATTCATCCATGACCTCCATGGTGTTATTCATCCATGACCTTCATGGTACTGTTATTCATCCATGACCTCCATGGTGTTATTCATCCATGACCTTCATGGTACTGTTATTCATCCATGACCTCCATGGTGTTATTCATCCATGACCTCCATGGTACTGTTATTCATCCATGACCTCCATGGTACTGTTATTCATCCATGACCTCCATGGTGTTATTCATCCATGACCTCCATGGTACTGTTATTCATCCATGACCTCCAGGGTACTGTTATTCATCCATGACCTCCATGGTACTGTTATTCATCCATGACCTCCTTGATACTGTTATTCATCCATGACCTCCTCATGTCCGTCGGGTGCATACGCCTTCGTTCAAGATTTTCCTGTCCTCATTATCCCGTTCATATTATGCTCCCAATCACTTTCGCCATCTTTTTTTTCTTTTAGAACAATCTTCCTCTATTTTTCTTACTGGGAGGATTACGCAGTAAGGACTTCCTTGTAATGCCACCCTCTGGTCGCCCCAGTGGCGTGACATAACCTTCGACTGCATCATTTCCTCGCCTCCTGTTCCACTGGTTATTTTGCCTGGTTCCGTCCATCAGTTTACACATTGTCATAACACTTCAATTCATTTATTCTGTGCAAGCACCCGTATAACAAAGTATGTTACTTCATCAGTGGCTTTCTAATATTGGGGGATTGGGGGGGGGGGGGTTTACGAGGGGTCGGTACGCCCAGGGTGACAGTCGGGATGGGAGTGTCATCGGACACTATTATCACAATACTGTACTGTTTGAAAATCTACGTCTGTGTAATTTTGGGGGAAGGGGGTTGTTAAGGAAAGCACCCTAGTGCCAAAATTTGTACTGTAACTGCACCCTTGAATTACATTTTTGTCGTTTTTGTTCTTCATTTTTCAGAGTCATACATATCTGGACATTTGAGTTGAGAATTGTTATTGCTGTGCTAAACTGGGTTGTTCTTCCCCCCCCGAGCCCCCCCCCCCCCCCCCCCCCCCCATATTTCACAATTCCGTGAAAAACTCCTCTTGCTTTTTGTATTGTTATTTTGATATCATTGTCCGTCTCTCCAACTTTGTTTATATTGCTGCCAAGATACGTGTATGAGTCCACATCTTGTTGTGGTGTTTCTCCAATTGCAGGGAGGCTACCATTCGCCGCAGGCATTCTCTCAATCTCTGTCATTCCCCTTTATATTTTTCAGACCCATTTACAGTGACCTCTCATCACGTTTTCTCATTTTGTTTCGCATCTGATTAGGGTTATGGGGCAGAAGTGCCACGTCATCATCAAAATCGAAATCTTCAAGCTGTTTTGCCGGAGTTCCACTGAATTCCATTTCCTTTGTTGATTGATGACGTTGTTTTCATAATCATAATGCAGTCTGTAAGAGAAGTGGCATAAGAGGCATACATACCGCACTTTAGTTCTGACCTCAAAGAGTTCTGTAAGTTGTCTATCTGGAAGAATTCTGCATTTTATTATCTTCATATGTTGTTCTCGTTAGATTAAAGAACTTAAGGACTCCAGAATGGTTCATCAGTTTCCGAAGTGACTGTCTGTCTACAGTCTCGAATGCGTTTTCATTACATAAAATCCGATGTAAAGTGGCGGGTTGAGGGGGCCAAGCTGTCTTCAGCTATTATGCGCAGCGTGGGTATCTCATATGTACATGATCTGTTTTGTACGTTCTTCTGTCGGCTGTCTGTCCATCATAGCTTCATCATGATCACCCTTCAGATTCACAAGGAGAATAGGTACGCCAAGTCTTCCTGTCACGTGCCTTCATCTCAAGGTCTTTCCATATTTTCTTTATGTCTATCTCCAGTTCTCCTCTCCGTGTTGCTCCTTGGTCTCCCTCCACCCCACTTACCCTGGTGATTCCAGAAAAAGGACTGTCTGTGGTCTCTGTTAATCTCTCATGAAGAATCCTGCCTAATATATCCCCCACGGTTTTAGTCAACGACGTAATACTCAAAGGTCATCGCCATGTATTGTTTGTTCCCGTTGCTTTCTTTGTATTTTATTATTTATTTTTAAACAGAACAGCTGTGCAGTTTGCGAATGAAAGCACTTATGTGGAACTCTTTCTCATCTGAAAACCGCTCTGAGACTGCCTATCGATTTGAATTGTCACTTTTCAGAGGCGTGTTCAGTAATTATTTCGGGGTAGGCAGTTTAATCTGTAGACATTGATAGCATTACCAGATCTGGAATTCACAGGGCTAGAGATGTAGAGGAAGACCAAAGAACACATGGGAAAGAGAAATGGAGACATACTTGTAGGGGGTGTAGAAGACATGGAAAGACCATGGCACGGGACAGGAAGACTGGGTGTACTAGTGAAAGGGCTGTGACTGAGGGACAACAGGCGGCGTATATTATAAGGGGTGTCAGACACAGAATGTCAGTGGCTAGCGCGCAATGTATAGACTCGTCGGCTTCGCGCAGGTGTGTGTCCTTAGTTGTGATGTGCGACGGAACGAACGGAATAATTTGTCTTCTCTTTGTTACTTTCACAATTGCCTTCACGGCTGGCGGAGTTGTGGATTTTGGGATTGCTACCATAAGTGACATGGGTTCATTTTCGATACAAGACAACAGAAGGCTGAGATGCTTGGGAGTCATGACCCAAGTGGGCCCGCCCCCCCTTAGAGTGTAAAGGAGTAAATCGGGCCGAAACACTTGTCGGACGGGGGGACCACTTCTGATGATCAGATTGCTTCCTGTTGTATCGCTCTGTAAAGAGTTTCCTATCATATGAAGGCCTATGTTCTTTTGAAGTTGAGAGGTGAAGAAGAAATTTGATCTCTAGGCTCATTCTCGAGGTATCAGATTTGAAAGTTCCACACCTGTATAATCCATTTTATCACCATCATCATCTGTTCTGCTCTCAGGGGAGCGTATTCTTTAAAAAAAAAATCACACCGAGTCTTCCTTGTCTGTGCCATGCCTTCAAGACCTTGCCATATCTTCCTTATCCCCCCCCCCTCCTTTTTTATTATTTATTTATTTATTGTGGTCACAACAATATTTATAGAATGTGGGATTCCTGTATACACACATTGGGATCCTCGTCGGTGCTACGGAGTTCGTCCACTGTGCTTGGATCCTCCTTGTATGATCTAAAGGAGGAGATCGCAGCACTGATGGAGTTGTCCGTGTACAGTCAAGATGGTCCTTCAAACCAAAACCAAACCATATCCCTTTCTTATGTCTCCATTTCCCATCTCCATGTGTTGTTATGTATCCCAGTGTTCATTTTTACCCTTGTGGTTTCCAGATAAAAAGGGCTGCTCAGTAAATAATGTAAAAACATATAACCAAACACCTACCTTCTGTCCTTTACTTATTCTCATTCTTCTTGTAGTGGATTTGATGGTACTGTATGGTTGTGATATTACCTAGTGTGATGCATGAGGTCAGCTGTGAAGGCTCCTGAGATAAATGTAGCTGTGAATTTACAGAAGGCCCTTCTTGCTACCACTTACGACCTCACACATATCTTTTTTACTAATGAATGTGGCTACGTTAAAATCTAGGGTACTGATATGTAATGTGTTGTGGTAGATTACATACACACACACACAGATATTTAATAAGTCTAATAATATTAATAAAATTTATAATACACTGAACTAACTCAAGCTGTTTAAATTTTGATATTAAATTTTCTTTAAGTTTATTTGTTCTGAACCAAGGTTTTATTTTGGTCAGAACATATGAAAAATTTTGAAATTATGAATGAAATGCATGAATATATGTCATAATAAAATAGAAAATGTGTACATATGTATTTCAAATGACTGTTTAATAGTAATTATCTTAAGATAGTCCCAGGAGAACTTATTTCTATATATGCTGTTGGGGTGATATCATCACTCCCTGTCTATGACTACCAAACCTTGTCCATTCACTAATGGGAGTAATACAAGTTTTATTTCCCAAAATTTTTGTGGGTTCTAGTGATGGTAATATAGTTGGTGTGTTAGTTAGTAAATAAGTTGGTGAAGGTCCAGCAGGCCAGACGCTCACGTATCTTGACTGAGTAGTTCTGGTGCTGGAATCTGGTGGCCCCACCTCTCCGTGCTTGGGGGCAATATAAGGCTGCTCTGACAAAATACTAGACTGCACTGGTTCACACTTGTATTTATCAACACAGCATTTGACACCACTTTGGTGCCAAACAGAAACTCACACTTCTGCAACAAAAGTATTGGGTCATGTGTCAGAACTCTACCTCCTGAGCCACTTCTACACACAACACTACACAACAACACCACATAGACGGGGTCAGATCTCTCTGACCATACAGCACATCTTACCAAGTTGGTTTCACATAGTACTAGTTCCCCAAGACTACATATTCTGAAATATGTTCATTAGCTTCCTGCTATTGAATAAGATAGGTGATATGTTCCACTGATCTCAACACTTGATCCGCCCTTCATAATCCTTGCTGGCGTTTATGTATTTTGTTTGTCTCTAGACCCTGAACTTGGGCTGGGGATCTAGAGCGAATCCTTACTTGTTGTAAGGGATAGATTTTGATATGGCAGTATCAAATCACTCGAAACATTAAACAATATTAAAATATACAAAGAAATACTTTCATTCTTACCAGAATTATGAATAGAGAACACAGTTATATTCTAGCAAAACTCAGCTGAGCTGCTGGCTCTAGTATGGCATCCCTCTAAATATTGCAATTAGCTTCTGGGAAATACACCACTGAAGAATTACTGTGTCTACTAATGGACAATTTATGTTGAATGGCAAAAATGCGCGTCTGTGCGCCGATAATATGATTATCTGTGGCCAATCACCGACTTTCCCCCTTTCAAATTTCAAACCTCCTACCAAAAGTCAATTCAGTCACACCTCAGTCAAGTATGTATTATTGTCTGTTGGTCCGTCTGTCTCTACTTGCTTTTTCATAAAAAACACGCGTGGTTCTACATGCCTTTCAACACGAATCGGTCTCTAGAGTTATTTTTAGCCACAATTTTCCACTAATTCCCCCTCTCTTTCATTCCAACTAGATTTTAGCACTTGAGTCTCAAGGCCGCAATTTTTGAAAATTAGTGACATTTTTTTAACAGTGCAGTCGCTCGTCTGTTATGAACAACACAGTCTTTTGTCAATATCTTCATTATTATCTATCCGTCTGTATAAATGAAAGCATATTATTTCTCTGCTCAAGATGGTCCATCAGACTAGCTAGGTTTTATATTCCTAATATTATTATTAAGAAAAGTTACTTTTTCAAGGTTAGTTGTTTTTTTTTTTTTTTTGAAATATGTTCGAGCATCTTCTGTAATGCGTTTGCCGCTGAATTCAAATAAAAGGACTAAGTATCGTAAAAGCGTCCAAGAAATGACTGTTGCGTATAATAGCTAAGGTCCCTTTTGTCCATTTCTTTACATTGTGTCAACTTGGGGACATGAATTTTTTTTCCTTTCCCCACCAATTGCGTCTTTTTAGCCTTGCTAGTTTCAAGCACGTGTTCAGTCATATTTTTTCTTTTTGATCTCCGTTCCCTCCCGCTCCAAGGGTAAACGTTTTGTCTATACGTCTAACAAGTTAGTTTCCATGGCGGGTAGTGAACCGCGGCATGGGCGATCATGTCTTCTAGTAGCTTACGCATTATTTTTATCCCTACATTTTATCTTTGGAGATATTTTAACGTTGTATCACGGTTAAATTTATCACACATCTCCCCACTTGAAAACATGCCTACGGCAAGTTCCAAAACCAGTGATACACATAGATAAAATTACTCCTCACGCCTACCACTACTCTAATTTTGATCACAGGGGTGCCGACTGAGGAAATCTGCACCGACATTCAATGACCCTGGGATGTACTCAATACTAAACTGATAAGGTTGCAGTAATAAAGACCACCTCAACAATCTTGCGTTTTCATGCTTAGCCTGAGATAAGAATACTAGGGGCTGATGATCCGTCTGGACCACAAAAGTCCTACCATACAGGTAGATTTGGAACTTCTTTATTGCCCAGATTAACGCTAAACATTCTTTTTCGCTTGTGGAATATCCTTGCTCGCCTTATTCAATTTGCGGCTTGCATAAGCGACTGGGTTCAGTTCCCCATCAGGTGAAGATGATCTTTGCAACAAAGCCGCCCCGAGTCCTACATTACTTGCATCTGTTCTTACGACAAAGTCCTGTGTCAAATCAGGCAGTTTGAGAATAGGCTTGCTAGTGAGTTTTTCCTTTAACTCTTGGAACGCTAATTCACATTGCGCAGTCCAAACTATTTTATCTGGATGTCCCGTGCGAGTCAAATCAGTCAGAGGAGCACATATTGAGTTAAAATTTTTGATATATTTTTGGTAAAAACCACATAACGACACGAATGATCGCACGTCTTTTTTTGTTTGTGGTCTAGGTGCTCTCTGCAGTTTTTCCAAGTTCTTGGGATCAGGGGTCATGTTACCCTGATATACAGTGTGTCCCAAGAATTCCAACTCTTTGCATCCAATACAACATTTTGTTGGCCTAGCTGTTAAGTTCGCCTCCCTAAGCCTATCAAATAACATTTTTAGGGAGTCAATGTGTTCTTCAAATGTCTCTGTGGCGACGAGAATATCATCCATGAATTTCGTGATACATGGGTTATTCAGGGGATCCAACAATTTGCGCATCATCCTTGTTAATACACTCGGAGCATTTTTCAGTCCGAATGGTAGCATGTTGAATTCATAATGTCCATCCGAAGTGCTAAAAGCCAAATAAGGCCTCACTTCAGGCTTCACTGGAATCTGGTAATAGCCTTTACTAAGATCCACTTTTGAAAAGTATTTTGCCTTGTTTAATCTGGCAAATAACTGTTTTGTGTCTGGTAATGGATCCACTTGTCCTTCTGTGACAGCATTCAGTTTCCTGTAATCTGTGCACAGTCTGTGTTCCCCAGACGGTTTTCTCAACAAAACTACACTGGAGCTAATAGATGATTCACTGTGTGAAATAATCCCCTCCTTCAACAAATAATCTATTTCTTCTTTCAATGCCTTCTCCTTCGCGAACGGAATAGAATAGGCTCTCATACAGATTGGGTTTGAGTCTACCAGTTTCATGTCATACTGTAGCAAATTTGTATGTCCTGGTTTATCTGTTAATACATCTGTATGTTCCTCCAGAACCTGTTGAACTCTCTCCCTCTGATTTTTAGTCAGGTGCTTACTGACTTTTACCTGTGCTGCTGTTTCACAAGGATGTAATGGGTATTCATGTGAGGTGAGTGGTTCCTTTTGCATTTGAGTTGCAATAGCCAAGGTCAGTAAGGGGGTGCTTTCCTGGAGTGGTCTGTCCAGATATTTCTTTAAAAGGTTTACATGATAAACTTTCTCCTTCCCCTTTTTGTCAATTTTATAGTTTGTTCTAGACACCTTCTCTAGAACCGTATATGGACCTTGCCATCCAATTTGTAATTTATTCTGGCTACCGGGTAGTAGAAGCAGCACCTTCTCTCCCACAGCTAGTTCTCTGTCCTTTGCCTTCCTATTAAAATATGCTGCATGTTTCTTCCTGGCTTGTTTCAAATTATCATTTGCCAGTTTCCATCCAGCTTTCAAACGAGTGGTCAGTTCGTTCACGTATTGATAAGATGAGGTAACAGTCTCTTCTGCCTTCTCATCTGTCCAGGTCCTTAATAAAGCTACATCTGGATTTTTAATTTTCCATATTTATTTTTCATGGCACCCATCGGGTCCCGTCCATTAGAAGCATTATAGTGAGGACTTTTCTTCCTAGAATCATCACTCACAAATCGACCACTACCAATTTTTTTCTTGGGTTTGTCTTCCCACTTTAGATTGCTTATGAGAGATCTTCGCTCTCTTTTCTGTTCTTCCAGTTTATATAAGTCTGACCGAGGGATTGTCATCTTATCCTGGGTAAAATTTACTCTTTGTACTCGTCGCATAGTGGCCATGTTAATCCATTCAAGTGAAGACTGGGTGTGAAAAGGGGGCTCCCATTCCACTTTGTCTACCTGAGTATAATTAATTTTCCTTCCAGGCCTAAATTTGCCCTGTGGCGTTTCTAGGTCCTGCACATTTTGCCCTTTGTGGGTGTTCCCTCATGAAATATGCTACATGCTTCTACAAAGTTCTCAATATCGACATTTACGTCGGGCCAATAGTATTTTCGAGCAATCTTTTGGCAGATGGTACCGACTTTCTCATGGTCACCATCTTTTCCAACATGTAAGCTCCTAATCAAATTTGCCCTATATATCTTGGGAAGAACCAACTGTCCGTGACCAGTGGATCTAGTTCCTGCCCTCCTATATAATAGTTTGTTCTTCATAAAGTATTCTCCCTTGCTTGGAGGTGTGTGGCATTTGGGCAGTTTTTTGAAACATGGCTTAAGGGTCTTATCCTCAGCCTGCGCTTTCCTCATCTCCTCTGGATGAGCATTTATAGGTTCACCTTCTTCCTCCTTTTTCTATGACCTGGTCTGCACTGTCGCCATGATCACAGGTCTCTCGGGATTCCCCAAGAAGACGTATCTACACCCCAATATCAGAGGGTAGATTGGTTCATCTATCACTGCTGCTCTGATTTCTCCTTCCACATAGCGAGTTTTCACCGTTATCCTTGCGATGGGAAGTGTCATGAGTGGTATGTCCTTAGTCGCCCCTTGTATTTCCACTGTTTCTGTGGTATACTGACTTGGGTCCACTAGGCTAGACTTCACAACTGAATCATAATCCAAACCTGTATCATAAAGGCACCTTGTGGTGACCCCATTACAAATAACATCCTCACAAACTGGGGGGTGATAAGGTTCCTGCTGTCCATTAGGATTAACCTTTAATCTTTGAGTCCCCGACTTCATTGCAGCAATGTTTGAAGGTTTCCTTCTACAAAATTCGGTGTTATGGTTATCTTTCTTGCACCATTTGCACCATCTTTTTCCTTGGTTCAACGGTTTTCTTTCATTGTATTTTTGGTCATTGAACTGTGAGTTTCTGTCACGATAGTCATTTCTTTTCCGTTCAAGGTTTGTCCTACCTTTATTACCCTGTTCTCTATTATCAAATTTATTAAATTGCTGTGGAGCTTTAAAATTGTCTATGTGCTTCTTTTTAGCACCACTTACCTCTGCCTGGGCTGCCTGATACCTCTCAGCGACATTTAAAACCTCCCCCAACCTCTCTGCACCTTGTTCCATGAGAAATTTTCTCAAGTCTGGAGCCATGGACTCTCTCAATTGCTCTATCATGATCATCTCTTTAAGATCTTGGGTCTTCCCCAGAGCAGTCCATTTCTCCAAATAGGTTTCCAGTCTGGCAGAGAATTGGTAGTATGTCTCCCCAGACAACAGTTTGGCATTTCTAAATTTCTTACGATAAAATTCACCATTTGCTTCGTATCTTAACAACAAAGCCTGCTTTAACATGTCATAATTGTCTTGGTCTTCTCTGTTCATTTTTGCGAAGACTTCATAAGAAGTACCTCTCAGTCCCTGTGATAACTTTAAACTCCACCTCTCTCTCTCTCTAACCCATATGTAGTAGCTAATAATTCAAAACGACTGAGGTACCCCTCTATGTCATCGTCTTTCTCAACAAAATGGTCTAAATGAAACCCCATAGCTGATGTTGAGGCTCCCTGACTAGGCGTAGCATCTGAGGCAAAAGGGCTGGCACCATTTTCAGGAGCATGGCCTTGTAATTCCAGCTCCCTTAGTCGTAAATTCATGCTCCCTTTGCAACCTTCTGTCTTCTGCCTCCCTTTCGGCAGTCAATCTTTTTTCTGCTGCCTCCCTTTCGGCAGTCAATCTTTTTTCTTCTGACTCCCTTTGCTGTCGTTTTTCTTCTGCCTCAATCTGCAGCCTCTTAAGTTCTCTATCAGCCTCAATTTGTAACCTCTTCTCTTCAGCTAACCTCCTATCTTCCCTTTCAATATACTTATCACATTCTGCAGTTACGTATTGAATTAAAACCTGACCATCCATTCCCATATCCTTCGCCGTTAGCACAGCACCTGATCTGAACTTTGCCAGCTCCGCCATACTTTTTAGACAATTTAGCAATGAGCAAGATAAATCTCTAACCAATTAATAACTAAAGTAATTCTAATTAATTAATTAATCAATTAACTACCACTGGCTGTGAAGATTCACCAACTTTTATTTTAAGGGACACTTTTAATTTTTACAATTTGTCCCCCTAATTTAATTCTCCCACCAGGAGATCCTAATATTACTGATAAGCTAATTATCCCGGACGAGCCCCCAATATATGTAGTGGATTTGATGGTACGGTATGGTTGTGATATTACCTAATGTGATGCATGATGTCAGCTGTGAAGGCTCCTGAGATAAATGTAGCTGTGAATTTACAGAAGGCCCTTCTTGCTACCACTTACGACCTCACACATATCTTTTTTACTAATGAATGTGGCTACGTTAAAATCTAGGGTACTGATATGTAATGTGTTGTGGTAGATTACATACACACACACACAGATTTTTAATAAGTCTAATAATATTAATAAAATTTATAATACACTGAACTAACTCAAGCTGTTTAAATTTTGATATTAAATTTTCTTTAAGTTTATTTGTTCTGAATCAAGGTTTTATTTTGGTCAGAACATATGAAAAATTTTGAAATTATGAATGAAATGCATGAATATATGTCATAATAAAATAGAAAATGTGTACATATGTATTTCAAATGACTGGTTAATAGTAATTATCTTAAGATAGTCCCAGGAGAACTTATTTCTATATATGCTGTTGGGGTGATATCATCACTCCCTGTCTATGACTACCAAACCTTGTCCATTCACTAATGGGAGTAATACAAGTTTTATTTCCCAAAATTTTTGTGGGTTCTAGTGATGGTAATATAGTTGGTGTGTTAGTTAGTAAATAAGTTGGTGAAGGTCCAGCAGGCCAGACGCTCACGTATCTTGACTGAGTAGTTCTGGTGCTGGAATCTGGTGGCCCCACCTCTCCGTCCTTGGGGGCAATATAAGGCTGCTCTGACAAAATACTAGACTGCACTGGTCCACACTTGTATTTATCAACACAGCATTTGACACCACTTTGGTGCCAAACAGAAACTCACACTTCTGCAACAAAAGTATTGGGTCATGTGTCAGAACTCTACCTCCTGAGCCACTTCTACACACAACACTACACAACAACACCACATAGACGGGGTCAGATCTCTCTGACCATACAGCACATCTTACCAAGTTGGTTTCACATAGTACTAGTTCCCCAAGACTACATATTCTGAAATATGTTCATTAGCTTCCTGCTATTGAATAAGATAGGTGATATGTTCCACTGATCTCAACACTTGATCCGCCCTTCATAATCCTTGCTGGCGTTTATGTATTTTGTTTGTCTCTAGACCCTGAACTTGGGCTGGGGATCTAGAGCGAATCCTTACTTGTTGTAAGGGATAGATTTTGATATGGCAGTATCAAATCACTCGAAACATTAAACAATATTAAAATATACAAAGAAATACTTTCATTCTTACCAGAATTATGAATAGAGAACACATTTATATTCTAGCAAAACTCAGCTGAGCTGCTGGCTCTAGTATGGCGTCCCTCTAAATATTGCAATTCGCTTCTGGGAAATACACCACTGAAGAATTACTGTGTCTACTAATGGACAATTTATGTTGAATGGCAAAAATGCGCGTCTGTGCGCCGATAATATGATTATCTGTGGCCAATCACCGACTTTCCCCCTTTCAAATTTCAAACCTCCTACCAAAAGTCAATTCAGTCATACCTCAGTCAAGTATGTATTATTGTCTGTTGGTCCGTCTGTCTCTACTTGCTTTTTCATAAAAAAACACGCGTGGTTCTACATGCCTTTCAACACGAATCGGTCTCTAGAGTTATTTTTAGCCACAATTTTCCACTAATTCCCCCTCTCTTTCATTCCAACTAGATTTTAGCACTGGAGTCGCAAGGCCGCAATTGTTGAAAATTAGTGACGTTTTTTTAACAGTGCAGTCGCTCGTCTGTTATGAACAACACAGTCTTTTGTCAATATCTTCATTATTATCTATCCGTCTGTATAAATGAAAGCATATTATTTCTCTGCTCAAGATGGTCCATCAGACTAGCTAGGTTTTATATTCCTAACATTATTATTAAGAAAAGTTACTTTTTCAAGGTTAGTTGTTTTTTTTTTTGAAATATGTTCGAGCATCTTCTGTAATGCGTTTGCCGCTGAATTCAAATAAAAGGACTAAGTATCGTAAAAGCGTCCAAGAAATGACTGTTGCGTATAATAGCTAAGGTCCCTTTTGTCCATTTCTTTACATTGTGTCAACTTGGGGACATGAATTTTTTTCCTTTCCCCACCAATTGCGTCTTTTTAGCCTTGCTAGTTTCAAGCACGTGTTCAGTCATATTTTTTCTTTTTGATCTCCGTTCCCTCCCGTCTCCAAGGGTAAACGTTTTGTCTATACGTCTAACAAGTTAGTTTCCATGGCGGGTAGTGAACCGCGGCATGGGCGATCATGTCTTCTAGTAGCTTACGCATTATTTTTATCCCTACATTTTATCTTTGGAGATATTTTAACGTTGTATCACGGTTAAATTTATCACACTTCTATCATTTACTAAACGCAGTATTAAGGTCTTTGTCTTGTGTAATCTGGCCTATACTGTTTAATAGTGAAACTGCAGAAGTGATTGCGTCTATAATTAGTCTGGGTCGTCGCCCTTAGGTACATATCCGGGTTTCGTGTGGGGGGGGGGGGGGGGGCGTGCTAGACCTCTGTCGGCGAAGCATTATTTTTGTAATGCGTAGCTGGCAGAGTTGATAGTGGCGATTCGCTTCCGTGGCTAGACGGTGGGTGCCGTTCGGTAGGTCCTGGTTCGATTCCCGGTAAGCCTGTCACTTCTGTTGTTTTTCTGTTGGCTGGTTTTCTACTTCTTTATTTCTCACTGAGTGCCTGATAACATACCTTTGTTTGTTTATTTATTTACAGTGAATAATGCTATCACCTGGTTTCCTCAAATATGTTTAATGCCAGAGCCTTTTACTTACCTGTGATTCTACTGATATTTACCTGGCTGTTTCCATCAGTTCCACACTGGCGATCTGGTCATACCATTTCAGTCCTTCTGTTATGTGCTAGCACACATTTATGAAATTCTCTAATTTCTTGGTTGTCCTTTACGTTTAACTGGCGTATTAGTAGTCATAAAATAGCTTCCCGGCATTACGCACTTCCACCTGCACCACCACCCCACCTAATATGTTCTGGGTGGCTCAGAATAATTTTTTAAAATATTGCTATTGTATACTTTAGATTAAATATTTATGTATTCATCTATCTGTTTTTATCTTTGTTTTTTTTTTTTTTTTAAATTTAACGAAGTATACTCATTTACTTTACAGCGCAGACTGCACTGACCATACCACTATTTGAAGGTCAACGCCGAAATTATAATACATTTACATCTTTACTTACTTAGTCGTTCCTCTTCACCCCAGGGGTGTAAAGGTTTGCCAGAGAGACCGCTATACTATCCTATCGGTTGTCTTCCTCCAGGCCTGGTTCCAATCTAGTTTTCCGTCTATCAAATAATGTCTCATGTTGTCCTCCCAGCGAACTCTGGGCCGTCTTGGAGGTCTGGATCCCCGGCTCACAGTTTCCTATATGTGTCATGGTAGCCGATCTTCTCCCATTCTGCAGACATGGCCAAACCATTTGCAGTTGGGACTGTTCTACAGGGGCTGGGTTTTGACGCCTTGACGTTATCGTCTGATTGTGGATCACGTCTTTTCTTGTTACTTCAACCACCTTCTTCAGATACCTCATTTCTGAGGTTTGGAGCTGGCTTTAACATCTTATTTGATCACCAGACTTTTGTTTAAAGTAAAAATTATGTAATGGCCGACGTAAGGAGGAACTAGACGTGTCATATATGCATGTTTGTGTGTGTGTTTTTGCATGTATACTCACGCATGTGATTTATAAAGGTCAAGGTAGTCACATATCAGAAAATATACTAATTTACTTTACAGCGCATACTGCACTGACCATACCAGTACTTGAAGGTCAATGTCGAAATTATAATACATTTAAACTTTGCACGCCGGGCGGTGTTAACGCTTACAGTGGTGGACAGTGGCCGAGCAGCCCCGTATGACAGTTGGGAATAGGACCCTGTTCCCCCAGCATATACCATATTTTATTAGCATCTTGTAGAGTAGACATTTGTAAAAAGACGTTTAGCCCTACTTGAATGAGGTTTTTAAAAAAATCACGTAGGAAATTAAAAGAAAGAATAACTTAATTTTGTTCTACTTACACTACTGACTTGCCAGTTAGGTCGATATATTTTGTGTGGAAGGGAACCACACTACTGACTTGCCAGTTAGGTCGATATATTTTGTGTGGAAGGGAACCACACTACTGACTTGCCAGTTAGGTCGATATATTTTGTGTGGAAGGAAACCACACTACTGACTTGCCAGTTAGGTCGATATATTTTGTGTGGAAGGGAACCACACTACTGACTTGCCAGTTACGTCGGTAGCTGTTTTGTGGAAGGGAACCACACTACTGACTTGCCAGTTAGGTCGATATATTTTTGTGTGGAAGGGAACCACACTACTGACTTGCCAGTTAGGTCGATATATTTTGTGTGGAAGGGAACCACACTACTGACTTGCCAGTTAGGTCGATATATTTTGTGTGGAAGGGAACCACACTACTGACTTGCCAGTTAGGTCGATATATTTTGTGTGGAAGGGAACCACACTACTGACTTGCCAGTTAGGTCGATATATTTTGTGTGGAAGGGAACCACACTACTGACTTGCCAGTTAGGTCGATATATTTTGTGTGGAAGGGAACCACACTACTGACTTGCCAGTTTAGGTCGATATATTTTGTGTGTGGAAGGGAACCACACTACTGACTTGCCAGTTAGGTCGATATATTTTTGTGTGGAAGGGAACCACACTACTGACTTGCCAGTTAGGTCGATATATTTTGTGTGGAAGGGAACCACACTACTGACTTGCCAGTTAGGTCGATATATTTTGTGTGGAAGGGAACCACACTACTGACTTGCCAGTTAGGTCGATATATTTTGTGTGGAAGGGAACCCCACTACTGGCTTGCCAGGTAGGTCGATATATTTTGTGTGGAAGGGAACCACACTACTGACTTGCCAGTTAGGTCGATATATTTTGTGTGGAAGGGAACCACACTACTGACTTGCCAGTTAGGTCGATATATTTTGTGTGGAAGGGAACCACACTACTGACTTGCCAGTTAGGTCGATATAGTTTTGTGTGGAAGGAAACCACACTACTGACTTGCCAGTTAGGTCGATATATTTTGTGTGGAAGGGAACCACACTACTGACTTGCCAGTTAGGTCGATATATTTTGTGTGGAAGGGAACCACACTACTGACTTGCCAGTTAGGTCGATATATTTTGTGTGGAAGGGAACCACACTACTTACTTGTCAGTTAGGTCGATAGATTTTGTGTGGTAGGCTACCCCACTACTTACTTGTCTCGTGTGTGGAAGGGAACCACACTACTGACTTGCCAGTTAGGTCGATATATTTTGTGTGGAAGGGAACCACACTACTGACTTGCCAGTTAGGTCGATATATTTTGTGTGGAAGGGAACCACACTACTGACTTGCCAGTTAGGTCGATATATTTTGTGTGGAAGGGAACCACACTACTGACTTGCCAGTTCGGTCGATATATTTTGTGTGGAAGGGAACCACACTACTGACTTGACAGTTAGGTCGATATATTTTGTGTGGAAGGGAACCACACTACTGACTTGCCAGTTAGGTCGATATATTTTGTGTGGAAGGGAACCACACTACTGACTTGCCAGTTAGGTCGATATATTTTGTGTGGAAGGGAACCACACTACTGACTTGCCAGTTAGGTCGATATATTGTGTGTGGAAGGGAACCACACTACTGACTTGCCAGTTAGGTCGAAATCCTTTGTGTGGAGGGGAACCACACTACTGACTTGCCAGTTAGGTCGAAATCCTTTGTGTGGAGGGGAGCCACACTACTGACTTGCCAGTTAGGTCGATATCCTTTGTGTGGAGGGGAACCACACTACTGACTTGCCAGTTAGGTCGATGTCCTTTGTGTGGAGGGGAACCACACTACTGACTTGCCAGTTAGGTCGAAATCCTTTGTGTGGAAGGGAACCACACTACTGACTTGCCAGTTAGGTCGATATCCTTTGTCTGGAGGGGAACCACACTACTGACTTGCCAGTTAGGTCGGTATCCTTTGTGTGAAGGTGAACCACAATATTGACTTGCCAGTTAGGTCGATATCCTTTGTGTGGAGGTGAACCACACTACTGACTTGCCAGTTAGGTCGATATCCTTTGTGTGGAGGGGAACCACACTACTGACTTGCCAGTTAGGTCGATATCCTTTGTGTGGAGGGGAACCACACTACTGACTTGCCAGTTAGGTCGAAATCCTTTGTGTGGAGGTGAACCACACTACTGACTTGCCAGTTAGGTCGATATCCTTTGTGTGGAGGGGAACCACACTACTGACTTGCCAGTTAGGTCGAAATCGTTTGTGTGGAGGTGAACCACACTACTGACTTACCAGTTAGGTCGATATCCTTTGTGTGGAGGGGAACCACACTACTGACTTGCCAGTTAGGCCGAAATCCTTTGTGTGGAGGTGAACCACACTACTGACTTGCCAGTTAGGTCGATATCCTTTGTGTGGAGGGGAACCACACTACTGACTTGCCAGTTAGGTCGATATCCTTTGTGTGGAGGGGAACCACACTACTGACTTGCCAGTTAGGTCGATATCCTTTGTGTGGAGGGGAACCACACTACTGACTTGCCAGTTAGGTCAATATCCTTTGTGTGGAGGGGAACCACACTACTGACTTGCCAGTTGGGTCGAAATCCTTTGTGTTGAGGTGAACCACACTACTGACTTGCCAGTTAGGTCGATATGCTTTGTGTGGGGGGGAACCACACTACTGACTTGCCAGTTAGGTCGATATCCTTTGTGTGGAGGGGAACCACACTACTGACTTGCCAGTTAGGTCGATATCCTTTGTGTAGAGGGGAACAAAACTACTGACTTACCAGTTAGGTCGAAATCCTTTGTGTGGAGGGGAACCACACTACTGACTTGCCAGTTAGGTCGATATCCTTTGTGTGGAGGGGAACCACACTACTGACTTGCCAGTTAGGTCGATATCCTTTGTGTGGAGGGGAACCACACTACTGACTTGCCAGTTAGGTCGATATCCTTTGTGTGGAGGGGAACCACACTACTGACTTGCCAGTTAGGTCGATATCCTTTGTGTGGAGGGGAACCACACTACTGACTTGCCAGTTAGGTCGATATCCTTTGTGTGGAGGTGAACCACACTAAAAGGACTAACAAGTTGGCCAAAATAAACAGATCCACACAAAAAAAGAACATTCTGACACATTTTTATTGGATTATTATATTTACAACCTACTGATCTCTCTAAGGTACCATCAGGTGTATATATAATAATTTTTATGTAGGGGTTCCGTGAGATCTGAAAATTATTTCGAGGATTCCTCCAGGATAAAAAGGTTGAGAAAGGTTGTGTTAGAGACTTCACCATACTAGGTCCAGCTTTATGAGGTGGAGATGACCTCGCTGCCTTTGCCTTCCCTAACTCAAGAGCAGGGTCATGTACCCGATAACAGCTGGAGAGAATGGTGCTTGACGCTACCAGTTTTCGATCTAGGAACCCGATAACTGTGCTCAAACCGCTTAGCCTATCGGGCGTCTATTGATCTCTTACTCTCGTTAGTTATAAGATCGGCCGAGGTGGTTGGTGGTAACGCCCCTGACGGCAGACATATAAGATAAGCGATTTGGTTATCAGGCAGAGACACGCTTTAAAAGTACACTGCAATATCAGACATTTGCTGGCACTCAACCAGCGACATCTTGAGGCTGAATGTCGCGAAGGACAGAAACAAAAACGGCGATATATGCAACTGTCTCTCTCTTTCTCTCTCTTTCTCTCTCTCTCTCTCTCTCTCTCTCTCTCTCTCTCTCTCTCTCTCTCTCTCTCTCTCTCTCTCTCTCTCTCTCTCTCTCTCTCTCTCTCTCTCTCTCTCTCTCTCTCTCTCTCTGTGTGTCACATGATAGTTATAAGTATCAAAACTTTCCTCCTCCTACTCCCCCCCCCCCGGTCTCGTCTTTCTGTTTCTGCTTAGTTGTGAACCTTTAAAGCACTCTCTCTCTCTCTCTCTCTCTCTCTCTCTCTCTCTCTCTCTCTCTCTCTCTGTGTGTTTGTCATTCTTTCTGTCTCTAGCTTATTCAAAAAGTCATATGATAGTGAAAAGTATCAGAACCTTCTTCTCCTTCTCTCCCCCCTTTCCCGTCTTTCTGTATAGTTGTAAACTTTTAGGGACCCAAAGATGCAGCAATAGTGAATGCAGTCAGCGACCCATAGCTTGACTGCTTGCATCAGAGTCAGCGAACCAGAGCTGACTAAGACCGTACTCCACCTCCACGTGGTGGTCCTGGAAACAGTCTGCAGCAGTGCAGTCTGGCTGAGCGAGTACGGATCGCAGAGGGAAGGCAAACCCGGTCCCAAAAAATGCCGTGCTGAAGTCGGATGTGTCGACAGAAAGGTGCAGATATCACAGCTACGGCGTAAACAGACACAACGCAACCACCGTCCTTTTCAGGGTGAACGAGGAAGAAGAAGAAGAAGTAAACTTTTAAAGCCGGGTCGTGGGTTGTTGTAAACAGCCGATCGATCGCGACTAATGGTAGATCTCAGAGGATGATTTGTTGATCTCTAGGACGGAAACCAAGTGCACTTAGACTATAGATCATGACAAGATCAAATAACTACACCGTATAATAGTATAAAATAGCTTGGCGCTGAATTGACCACTTCACATATGATTAGTGGATTGTGAATAGGCTTTCGACTGACACTTCAGACAGTGAATACCTACAAAAGCTGATGATGCACTATAGAGTTCCCATTAGTTCATTAACCTAATAAGGAAAATATATGAAGACATGAAATACAGAGTTCTTTGATAAAGGGCAACTTAGAAACCTGTGGGATTTAAGAACTGGAGTGCGTTAGGAATGCCTCTTCTAATTTTCGCACAACACCACCAACCGCAGCAACAAAACACAATCATTACGAATTAATACATGACAGTACAAAAGTATGCACAATCAGTAATTATATAACACAAAATGAAGGCTTCCTGAATGGTTGAAAGATCGCGCTACGTTGTAAAAAAAAAAAAAAAAAAGCAGTGCTCTTCCTACTGGCTACGCGCTGATTTATGAAAAAAAACAAAACTTCAACCACAAAATATGGAATTCTTTCACACATGTCAAGTCCTCCTGTCACGTGCCATCAACTCAAGTTCTTTTCACGTCATCCTCATCATTCTCCAGTTCTCTTCTCCGTATGTTTTTAAATCTACCTCTGCCTCTTTCCCTGGGAATTCCAGAAAAAAGACTGCCTTGTAATGTTATCAACAGATTTCCTCAACGTGTGTCCTATCCATCGCCAACATCTTCTTCTCAACTCTTGTTCCACTGGCACTTGTCTGGTTCTTGTCATCAATTCCACATTGGTGACCTTGTCATACCATATTGTTTTTAAAAGTTTTTGTGGGGAAATAATTTTTGTCCAGGATGGGGTACACTGCCCCATACCTGGCCCTCCTTAGTTGCTTTTTACGACAGTGCCTGCTAGGTTACCGTGTTACTATTCTTTGCCCCCCCCCCCCCCCCCCCCCCCCCCCCGGTAACACACAATGTATTCAACAGACAAAACATCCCGAGGATCTAGACCCAGGGGTTCTCAACCTGTTTTAGCTCATGGCTCCCTTCTGATCCTCATCTTCCTCTGTGGGCGCCCCCCACCACCATAGTCGCTGTTAGCTGGGAAAATGGTACTTTACCATGTTACTGTGGCCCTCTAGAAATATGACCCATATTAGCCAACGATGAGAACCACTGATTTAGACTTTGCGGAGCACTTAATCCTGTTCTGCCATAATCGGAACCAGATGCAGGACAAAATAGGAATACTAGATGAGAGGTCATGACATTTACTATGTTGTGTATATATATTTGACCACAGAAACCACTGCTACAAGAGAGCATGTGAACGCTTACTCAGGCCTTCCTGCGGTGACGGCCGCATGGCTCAGTGGACAGCCCACAGGAGAATGATGATGATGTGTATGTACGTGTGTATGTGTATGTAATACGTATCTCCGTCCTTGAACTCACACTCTTCACGTATATTTTATTTGATCCGTCAAGTTTCACACATTCAGTAATATGTCGGTTGTTCCGTGATACTATTAACCTCTGCAGTTATCACCAGTTCGCCCCCCCCCCCCCCCCCTTTCCCCAAGTCAGTTCCCCCTTGTCTTGACTGCAGCGTGTTTATATTCCCTGCACAAGTTATTTCACATTCCTGAATGGGGTAGAACTGTCTCCATTTTACTATTTTCTTTGTCTCACTTTTATTTTATTTTATTTTTTAAGACTTCCTCTTTATTCTCCCTCTCCGGGTGTCTGTGCGGCCCCCCCCCCTTTTTTTTTTTCCCTTTTGTTTTCATGAATGTCATTGGGAGTACTCCAGAATTTCACGTTCTCTTTTTGATAAAGTTAACAGTTTTGTCAGAGTGGGGGGGGGGGGAGATTGTGAGTTGAGCGGAGTAGAGAGTGGTGGGCTGAAGAACAAAATCAAATGCCCTGCATTAATGGAAGACAAATTTAGGAATAAGAATGCGCATGGGGCGGAGTGGAGGCGTAGATTTCTGACAAGACGTGTTAAGTGGTATGTGTTCCGTTCCAGTTTTCTCTGTGTATCTTTGTCAGTCAGTCAATCACGCTGTCTCTCTCTCTCTCTCTCTCTTTCTCTAACTCGAAGCCGTTGTTCTGTTGCACTTAAGATGTCCGTAAAACACTTTCTTACTTACTTACTTACTTAGTCGTTCCCCTTCTACCGTGAGGTGTAGAGGTTTGGAAGAGAGAGCGCCAGACTATTCTATCGGCTGTCTTCTTCCTGGCCTGGTTCCATTCTAGTCCTCGGTCCTTCAAAGATTGTCTAATGTTGTCCTCCCAGCGGACTCTGGACTTTCTTATAGCTAATCAAAACTTGTGATATATATACATATATAGTTTAAAATCTGGAACATCATACATTTATCAGCATTGTCTTGTTGGCTCCCACTGAAGCATTGAGCCACCGCTGTATCTGGTCCCCCCAGCAGGAAGCATACACAGATCATTGACATGCTGTGGTAGCTGTGCTGTAATGTTGTACATAGTCAGGTGACCAGCCACCCTGCACAGCCTCGTATTCGTCGCCTTGTACAACATGCCGCAGGAGCCAGTAGCCTGTTCTTTCTTTGTCTCGTCAGAGATCCCGGTAACTACACGGGGGCGAACGTCATACGGTCTTTGAAAAATAACTTCAGTTGTATGCATGACGTGCAGCAAGAAGGTATATATATATATGAGAGAGAGAGAGAGAGAGAGAGAGAGAGAGAGAGAGAGAGAGATACAGACAGACAGACAGACAGACAGACAGACACAGAGAGAGAGAGATTTGTAAAATAAAATTTTGCCTCGATTTGGCGAGGCGCGTCTCGTTCAACCTAGTCGGTTATATTAGGGCGCATGTCCAAATTTGAAAGACCTTTAGGTCTGATAGTATTCACTAGGAAAGATAGAGGCATACCGAGAAGAAAGGAGAAAGACAGATGTCCAGAAGCAAGCGGAAACAGTTTTAAAAGTGAAAGATAAAGGTAATCCCATAGCAGATACCGCCGTAGGGGAGTGAGGTGATAGAGACTTCACTATATGTCGTGAGTTTAGATAGGCTTTATTTTTATGCTCCCAATCGAGCAGATGTGAGATAGTGAAAGCTATGTAAGAGATAGGTGTGAGAAATAGCCCCTGTTTACGAGGAGTACAGGTGTAGGAGAAAATTACTGTCTTGGATTTTATAATAGTTTCAATCCAACCTATCTAGTGCGACACACTTACTGGAGACGTATTTTCTTACTAGATATTGATTCAATACACTATCCTCTCGTTCGCACACACAAACAATTTTGTGACATAAATACGTACATACGTATAAACGAACACGTAAACTGTGGGCACATATAATGGGGCAGGGGAAGGTTTTGACCAGAACTAATAGCTAAGGTTTATAAAATTTATTATATCTTTAGAAAGAAAAAATAGGTTACTTACTTACTTAGTCGTTCCCCTTCTACCGTGAGGTGTAGAGGTTTGGAAGAGAGAGCGCCAGACCATTCTATCAGCTGTCTTCTTCCTGGCCTGGTTCCATTCTAGTCCTCGGTCCTTCAAAGATTGTCTAATGTTGTCCTCCCAGACTCTGGGTCGTCCTGGAGGTCTGGATCCCTGGCTCTTTGTTTCCCATGCTTGTCGTGGTAGCCGATCTTCTCCCATTCTGCAGACATGGCCAAACCATCTTAGTTGGGACTGTTCTCTTTGGGTCTGCAGCGGATGGGCTTTTAGGCCTTGACGGATCGTCTGGTTGCGGACCATGTCTCTTCTTGTTACTTCAACCACTTTCCTCAGATACCTCATTTCTGAGGTTTGGATCTGGCTTTTGTGGGTTGTAGTCATTGCCCACGACTCGCATCCATATGTCAAGACTGGGACATAGGTGGAGCGGTATACAGCCATCTTCGTTTTCTTACCAACCTCTTTCTTGCTGAGGAATCCACGATTTATGGCCTGAAAAAGTCTCCCAGCCGCTGCTTTTCGAGTGGCCAACTCTTCTTTGATGCCTCCCTTTCGGTCTATAATAGCTCCGAGATATTTAAAGTGGTCGACCTGCTCCAGGACCTGTTCTCCCAACTTAATCTGATGTTTTCTTTCTTCTCGTGATATCACCATGGATTTTGTTTTAGAGCTGCTTATGACCATCCCTCTCTTCTCCAGCTCTTCCTTCCAGACTTGCAGGTTGGATTGGAGATGTGCCTCTGATTTAGCAATCAGGGCAACATCATCAGCAAATGCCAGCTCCGAAATATAGACCTGTCTCATCTTCCAGTACCCCACTGAATACTTTCTTGTTCTCTCCTTACCATGCCTTGATGACATCGTCCATAAGGAGTATGAAGAGGTAAGGTGATAGGATATCACCTTGTAAAAATAGGTTACAACAGTTAATACATCGTTATCAGTGTCATCAGGTGAAATGGTAGGTACATAAAGGGAAAATAAATAAACAATATAAATTCTCATAGACCTGGAAAAAAACTAGGAAAATAATCACACCCGAGGTGTGTTTACCCAACAGATCAAACAAAAGATTGACAATGGGGAGTGGGTAGACGGGACGGGTATCTGGGATATGTCCTTAATTTAACTTTTCCGTGGGCCTTCAGCCTTAGTGAGAGAACAGATAAAAGGAAGGTGTTATATTAGTAGTAAACATTTAGAAACTAAATTCTTTCATTCCGTTTTCCCTTCTCGCATTCATTCAGCGAGCTCGCTTTCATTCACACTTACCCCTCTGTCGGCTGCATATGTCCATAGAATTAATCACACACAGTTCTTAAGACTAATATATATACTGAAGCACATTAAAAACGCACCACTATTATATATACTGATGCCGAGAAGCTGGCAAAAAAAAGTGTGGGAATGGATTTTCCCCGTGTTTGCCATGCGGTAGAGAGCGAATGGCTGCTGGAATGGAAAGTGCAAGATTCAACCCATGGGTGTGTGTACAGACTACATGAAAACGATGAAAGTTACACGTGCAACACGATTCTCAACAGCTATGACCCTGAAAATGTGTACGCGTTGTGGCAGTATACTCGGTATAAAAAGGCCGTTGAGACAAAACACCCAGTACATGTGCTTGAAATGCCACGACTATCTGAAAACGACCGCCAACGAGACATTGGTATGTTGGAGACCGGAATGAGCTCGCGGGCCATTGCCAGAAGGATGAATTGCCACCACAGCACTATTGTACGTCTCAATGAACGTTACGGAACCACTGGCAGTGCCCGGGATAAACTTCGGAGTGGCCAACCACGAGTTACTACCCCTGCGCAAGATCGTCATATTGTGCTGAGTCACCTAAGGAATTGACTCTCCCGGCAAGTCAAACAGCAAGAGCAATAGTGGGTAGACATTCGCAAGTCTCTCGAATGACAGTCATACGACGACTCAGAGATACAGGCCTTACTGCAAGACGACCTTATGTTGGGCCAAACTTGACTCACAGACATCGTTAGCAGCGCCTGCAATGGGCAGAGCAACATATCAGATGGACTAGACTGCAGTTGAATGCTGTCCTATTCACAGACGAGAACAGATTCAACATATCCTTTGCAGATGGACGTATGCGGATTTAGCGACGGTGTGAAGAGCGCTTTGCAGATTGCTGTGTCAACCGATTTCGAGGTGGCAGTATTCACATTTGGGGAGGATTCAGTTTTCACCATCGCTTGCCTCTTCACGTCTTCCGTGGAAATGTTAATGCTGTGACATATCGAGATGAGGTTCTGGATGCACTGGTTGCTCCTGCGTTCACATTTTATCCAGACTTGCAGCTTCTCCAGCAGGATAACGCACGTGCATTTTTTTGTATTTTTGGTTTTCTCCCTTGCCTGCACAGAATGCAATGAATTTCATAACAATCAAATGTACAAATTAATGACCAGCATGGATTCATAGGAAAAGGAATAAAGATTCCAAATATGTAAACTTGTACACACTTATATTTACATTTCACACTCTGTTCCTGGATTATACAGGTGGTGCGTTTTTAATGTGCTTCAGTATATGTCTTATTATTTTTGTCCAGTCCAGCCCCAGAAAGCTCCGTATAGCCACTGCTAATTTCGCTCGGAGATTTCGCTGAAATGGTGTGTTGATTATAATTTTTCCTGGCAAGGATTCTTCGTCAGATTGCAGGGATTGTTATAGGGACTAAGTTTGTTTCTAGGAGTCTGTCGTAATGACTGGGAAATCTCTCAACTGTAGAATGTTACTCACAGGCTGTTCTTGGACAAACTCGCCTTTAATGTTCTCTGGAGAAGTTGGTGGTAGGAAAAGTGTTTACTGTCCTCTGGGGTTTAATTAAATAAACTCGTGCTGTCCGTTCTGCCTCATCAGGCAAGAGAACTTTATAGAATATATCTAGAAAAAAATCTTTTGGCATTGTCCGTTCCAGTTTAACATTTAAACATGAACCACAATTTTTCATTTGACGTGGGTTTGGTTAATTAACCGCTCTATAGTCAATGTTTGTAGGTTTGAGACATATACTGTGGGATGCCGTAAGCCATCTGAACGTGACTTTCTATATCTCTATAAATAAAAAAACCGTTGGGTCGCAAGGTAAGACCATCTGTATAAAAGAGAAAATATAAAACAGGTAATACTACTGTAATTAATTCTAACACCCGCGTTATACGCTAAGACCTGTAAAGTCACTCTGGTATTTAATTATTTATATTAAAGAAATTACACGAGTGACTAGCCAATGTATCGATTTAATTACCACTAGCTATGAACAGTTAATTACTTAAAATTTACGCAAGATGAAAAAGAATCATAAGGTTAATAACCAATTTCGCTCGCCTAGCGTTTAAGATTATGTTGCACATCTATTATCTCGGGAAATAACGGGTAGTTATATTATTTAATTTACATCTGGAATTGCTTAAGAATTTATTTAATATGTTTAAATTAATCACAAAAATCCAGTGAAATAACTGAAGGAACTAAACTACTGAATCCCAAGACTAATATATTACCGATAGCACAGAATGAATCAGACTCCAGTATAGAAGAAAATCCAAAAGAAATCTTGTTAGATTCTACTATAAGCTAGTACTCCTTCAAATCTCTGGCAACGAATGATAAACTGCATTTTCGGCGATGCCAATATATAGTTAATGAAATGCAAGGTAACAGCTACATGCTAAAGTTCACGCCTTATTTGAAATCAGGGAACTATTCTCGTTTCGAGCCGCGTCTGCCGCTCTAGCTTTCCCCGTTCGTCTCTTGGTCTGCCAGCGCTTTCTCCGTCTTAGTCGGTTCGCATGAACGTGTGAACCGAAGGTGAGAAATCGTTCTGCTCGTTCCTGTGGACTACAACCGTCTTTTGATTCTGACCGCTTACGTCTCCTCTTGGCAACGCCTTCTTGGAGGGGTGACAGAAAAAGGTAGGGAAATGCTTGCTTTTCATCGCTCTAGAGATAGGCAGTAGGTGTGGCTAACTAAGCCTAAGGCAAAACGAAACTCCTGGATCCTCGCATGATGACTGTTTACATATTAATTATCCAACGTGAGTAAAAATCCACGTGGAAATGATGCATAATAATTTGCACGCGTGGTAGAATTCCACGCTGACGATTTAATTACACACAAATTCAGGGGCCTCGATGCTATTCGAGGGTATTACCATATCATCTAACAATTCAGGGACAGCTGAATTTCATCCGTCACACTATACTAGGTCCAGCATCGAGAGGTGGGGGTGACATGTTCCCTTCCTTGCCTTAACTCAATAGCAAAGTCAGATACTCATGTCCAGCTGGGTAGACTGGATACCATCAATCTAACCCGGCACCTTTGCCGCGAGAGACTAGCGCTCTAACCACCCTGCCAATCAGACAATTTTTAAAAGTACAGTTCTCAAAATCCAAGCGCACGTGCAGAAACAAAAGGCCTAAAAGTGCGCTTTGATTGACAAGAATGAAAGAGAAAAGAACTGGGGACAAAGAGCGTAACTCTCCATAGCAATCCGCGTAAGCAAATATAAAAAGGTCATATCTCCCAACACATCCCAACGGAAAACAAAGCAAATATAGAACTCACATTATCTTCACTGATCACTTTAGGTAGGTCGTTGTGGCACGACCTTTCTTCTTATGAAATACGCAGATATACTGGGTGACCTCCTTAAATAAGATGAAATCAATAGGTATATATCAGTGTATTAGATCGCTTTGTGTGGATTTTTAACAATGGTATAAGCGCCGTACCGTTCAGAAAGCAATGGCAAACTACTGAATGAAAAAAATTGCCTAGAAAAATCAAAAACAGCCAATAAAAGCTGGGGTTGATTGCCACGTCCTGTAAAGGATAAACAACTAACTTTTATTAGTGACACAGAGAAGAAATATAATAGTATTTTATTTGGTTCTTCTTTCACCTTTCAAGCATAGGCCTTCACAAACTTATGCCAAGTCTTCCTGTCACGTGCCATCTGCTCAATGTCTTTCCTTCTCTTCTTCACCACCCCCCACCCCCAATCCCCCCCCCCCCTCCTCATGCCTGTCTCCAGTTCTCTTCTCCGTGTGTTCTTTGTTTCATTTTCCTAAGTTGACCTGTCCGCTGTTTCTTGAAGTTATTGTGGCTTAAAAAAATGTTTTTACACGATGGGGGTAGCCATGCCCAACCCTCCATGGTCGTTTTTTTTACGACATGCGTGGTAGGGAACAGTGTTATTATTCTTTGCTCCCTTTTCGAACCACGGTAACACACGGGTGTGTTTATTTGATTGCGATCATTTCAAGTGTAATTGTGCGTGCACAAGCTTGAAAGAGATGAGTAAAAAGAAAATAAATCCTCAAAGGCAAAAACAGTATTCTTGGGCATTGATTCTGTGGACTAGTTAAGAAACTAAGAGCAAGTAATCTATAGATTCAAATATTAAGTGGTTCATCAAAGATGTGCTTCAATTGTTCTAAGCTGGTATTGGAACATACGGCCATTAGCAGCTTGCTGAATGTTCTATGTGTTCTATACTACTATCAGTGCTGAAGAAGAACAATATAAAACTACCATCAGTGCTGAAGAAGAACAATATAAAACTACCATCAGTGCTGAAGAAGAACAATATAAAACTACCATCAGTGATGTAGAAGAACAATATAAAACTACCATCAGTGCTATAGAAGAACAATATAAAACTACTATCAGTGGTGTAGAAGAACAATATAAAACTACCATCAGTGCTGAAGAAGAGCAATATAAAACTACCATCAGTGGTGTAGAAGAACAATATAAAACTACCATCAGTGGTGTAGAAGAACAATATAAAACTACCATCAGTGATGTAGAAGAACAATATAAAACTACCATCAATGGTGTAGAAGAACAATATAAAACTACCATCAGTGCTATAGAAGAACAATATAAAACTACCATCAGTGATGTAGAAGAACAATATAAAACTACCATCAGTGCTATAGAAGAACAATATAAAACTACTATCAGTGGTGTAGAAGAACAATATAAAACTACCATCAGTGCTGAAGAAGAGCAATATAAAACTACCATCAGTGGTGTAGAAGAACAATATAAAACTACCATCAGTGGTGTAGAAGAACAATATAAAACTACCATCAGTGATGTAGAAGAACAATATAAAACTACCATCAATGGTGTAGAAGAACAATATAAAACTACCATCAGTGCTATAGAAGAACAATATAAAGCTACCATCAGTGCTGAAGAAGAACAATATAAAACTACCATCAGTGCTGAAGAAGAACAATATAAAACTACCATCAGTGCTGAAGAAGAACAATATAAAACTACCATCAGTGCTATAGAAGAACAATATAAAACTACCATCATTGCTGAAGAAGAACAATATAACACTACCATCAGTGCTATAGAAGAACAATATAAAACAACCATCTGTGCTGTAGAAGAACAGTATAAAACTACCATCAGTGCTGAAGAAGAGCAATATAAAACTACCATCAGTGCTATAGAAGAACAATATAAAACTACCATCAGTGGTGTAGAAGAACAATATAAAACTACCATCAGTGCTGAAGAAGAACAATATAAAACTACCATCAGTGCTGAAGAAGAACAATATAAAACTACCATCAGTGCTATAGAAGAACAATATAAAACTACCATCAGTGCTATAGAAGAACAATATAAAACTACCATCAGTGGTGTAAAAGAACAGTATAAAACTACCATCAGTGCTATAGAATATAAAACTACCATCAGTGCTGTAGAGGAACAGTATAAAACTACCATCAGTGGTGTAGAAGAACAATATAAAACTACCATCAGTGCTATAGAATATAAAACTACCATCAGTGCTGTAGAAGAACAGTATAAAACTACCATCAGTGCTGTAGAAGAACAGTATAAAACTACCATCAGTACTGTAGAAGAACAGTATAAAACTACCATCAGTGCTATAGAATATAAAACTACCATCAGTGCTGTAGAAGAACAGTATAAAACTACCATCAGTGCTATAGAAGAACAATATAAAACTACCATCAGTGCTGTAGAAGAACAGTATAAAACTACCATTGGTGTAGGAGAACAATATAAAACTACCATCAGTGCTATAGAATATAAAACTACCATCAGTGCTGTAGAAGAACAGTATAAAACTACCATTGGTGCTATAGAAGAACAATATAAAACTACCATCAGTGCTGTAGAAGAACAGTATAAAACTACCATCAGTGGTGTAGAAGAACAATATAAAACTACCATCAGTGCTATAGAATATAAAACTACCATCAGTGCTGTAGAAGAACAGTATAAAACTACCATCAGTGCTATAGAAGAACAATATAAAACTACCATCAGTGTTGTAGAAGAACAGTATAAAACTACCATCAGTGCTATAGAATATAAAACTACCATCAGTGCTGTAGAAGAACAGTATAAAACTACCATCAGTGCTATAGAAGAACAATATAAAACTACCATCAGTGGTGTAGAAGAACAGCATAAAACTACCATCAGTGCTATAGAATATAAAACTACCATCAGTGCTGTAGAAGAACAATATAAAACTACCATCAGTGCTGTAGAAGAACAGTATAAAACTACCATCAGTGCTATAGAAGAACAGCATAAAACTACCATCAGTGCTGTAGAAGAACAGTATAAAACTACCATCAGTGGTGTAGAAGAACAATATAAAACTACCATCAGTGCTATAGAATATAAAACTACCATCAGTGCTGTAGAAGAACAGTATAAAACTACAATCAGTGCTGTAGAAGAACAGTATAAAACTACCATCAGTGCTGTAGAAGAACAGTATAAAACTACCATCAGTGCTGTAGAAGAACAGTATAAAACTACCATCAGTGCTGTAGAAGAACAGTATAAAACTACCGTCAGTGCTATAGAATATAAAACTACCATCAGTGCTGTAGAAGAACAGTATAAAACTACCATCAGTGCTATAGAAGAACAATATAAAACTACCATCAGTGCTATAGAAGAACAATATAAAACTACCATCAGTGGTGTAGAAGAACAGTATAAAACTACCATCAGTGCTATAGAATATAAAACTACCATCAGTGCTGTAGAAGAACAGTATAAAACTACCATCAGTGGTGTAGAAGAACAATATAAAACTACCATCAGTGCTATAGAATATAAAACTACCTTCAGTGCTGTAGAAGAACAGTATAAAACTACCATCAGTGCTATAGAAGAACAATATGAAACTACCATCAGTGGTGTAGAAGAACAGTATAAAACTACCATCAGTGCTATAGAATATAAAATTACCATCAGTGCTGTAGAAGAACAGTATAAAACTACCATCAATGCTATAGAATATAAAACTACCATCAGTGGTGTAGAAGAACAGTATAAAACTACCATCAGTGCTATAGAAGAACAGTAGCAACCACCATCAGAGCTGCAGAACAAAAACACACCACAAGAAATTCTGTCTAACGAGAATGGCAGTCATTAATTTTATAATGAGATGCCCGAGTAAAGGACACACGTGATAATGAACACGAAGATGTACCCGCGTTAATTACATTATCGATTTCCTGCTGGTCGTTAGCTGGGAAGAATAAGAAAGAATGCTGTCATCCTTACGTAACGTGGGAACCATTCTTTTATCTTCTTTCTTATCATCGTCTACCTTGTGTCGCGTGGTGAGTATTGGGGCAACTACGACAGCAGTTTTTGCCGGGAATAGCCTTTGAGATATTAGGTAGAAGGTCTCTAGAAAATGGCTCGTTAAGAAAGAATAAAGACCTATTCGAGATAGGGACAAGAAGAAGGGAATGCGAATGCTTTCCACTGGACAGTGTTTTCTGGTTAATTATGGAAAGAGTTCTGTTTCCCCACGACCTTAGCTTCTGCCCTTAGATCCCGTAACAGAAAAAGCCCCCAACCTCATCTGAGTGTAGAAATGTTCCTATATGTAAACATTTAACACCGACAGCACGAGTGATACATTAACAAACTAGATAATGATCAAACGATTATTGGGTTTATTAATTAAATATCTACACATATAGGGTTAGTAATGGTTAGAACGTGATGATGGTAGAAGACGATTCACACAAAACACACAGATGAGATATTAATATTGTAGTTAATTAAGTAGTAGTTAATTAAGAATGAGCTTGTGTAAAGCGAAATGATTATGATGTGACATACATATATGTCCATTTTTCTTCGCAACTTGTATTTTTCCAAATGTCATAGTTTGCAGACCAAAAACCTTTTGCAATCACCACTTCATCAAACAGTTCATCCAAGTTTATTGCACTATTTGCAAGAGTTTCATCAATCTGACAGAACTCAACTAAGATTGCGCATGAGCGGCGGCTGCGCAACTGACTTGCGACCCTGCGTACTAGGCCCGTGTTAAAGTCGGGTTTTCATGTTGCCTAATTGCCATTTTCCGAGGCTGCACTTTTTGACTTCGTGATATTCGGCACTTTTTAATTTTTTCCAAATAACCGGGACAAAATGACAAACTGGCCGGGACGCCGGGACCATACCTTCAAACCGGGACAGTCCCGGTCAAACCGGGACGTATGGTAAGCCTCTCTATATATATATATATATATATATATATATATATATATATATATATATATATATATATATATATATATATATATATATATATATACACACACATACATACATACATCCCTTCACTGTTTGAGTATATCTCTGTAGCGTTGATCAACAGTTAATAGTTGTCGTATGAAAATTTCTGTTGTCTAATCTCAGGAGGGTACTGGCCACCAGACTGGATATCTTCACGAAATGTTAGTGATATGTAGACTCATTATCTTGCGTATGTAATCATGATTCATAAAATATACTTTAGAGTCTGCTTCATAGAATGCGCTTCGGAGTGTGTTGCACTTGGTATAAATATGAGATTCAGCTTTTGAGCTATTTAGCTTGACTTCAGATAGTACGCTTCCGATGGAGCTGAACTTGATATGAGTAATCAACTGTGAGCTTTAGCTTGACTCCTGTAGTAAGCTTTCGAGTGATTTGAACTTGTTATAACTATGTATTGAACTTGTGCGCACGTGACGAAAAATGCTGCGTCCACCTTTCTAGAGTGTGCATGAGAAATATTCCTTTTTAAGTGAGGAACGAAGAATGTCCTATGGCGAATTCTGCTAGCCAAATGTCCGTTATTTTATAACTTATTTCTGGTTACACGTCAGACACGTAGCGTGTAGACTCAGACTTCTGATGGACTGAAGACACACAAAAATCTTAGAGAGTTTTCACACTTAATATATACTGGTTGACTTTCATTTATTCTACTTCTCACTATTGATCTCTATGAGTTCGATTCTAATGATGTTAAATATATTGTGCATGAGAGTGTGTGCGTATGGAAGACTTTGATGATGATTCAACAAGCTAGATGGAGGTGAAGTATGAACTATTAATTACTTCCTATCAGCCTATCATCTTAGAGGACAATCTTCTGATTTTATTAATCATTTATGAGAAGAATTAATTGAAAAACTATCTTTAGCACATTTAGCTGTGAGGTAAGATGAATAAAGAATGTTTTTTAAAGTATTAATAGTCTGTATAAGATCTACTAACCTTCTTTTCCCTTCACAAAATCATTTAAGAACATAATACACACAGATATGAAATATTTATCCACACTGAATTAATTGCAGGCTATGCGTTAGGGATTTTTCTTTACACCACAATGTTGAAAAACAGGACTCATCTCTCTAGCGAGCTGCGCGGTTTATTATATCTCTATAAGTCAAATGTGGGTCCCCTGGACCGGTGACGTACAACTCCGCGCATACAACCAATAGCTAAGAGACCATCTGGTCACTCATTCCCAGGATCTCTCTTGTCCCCTGTCGGTCTAAAAGTGGGTTGGGCAATTCGCGACCAACATTCGTTGCCGGGCTTGCCTGACAAACAGGTGTTGAGATAATTGGCTTGCCATGCAAAAGTGTCCCCCGCCTTCCAACTGTCATATCACTCTGTTTGTCTATCGCTCCGCGTGTTGGCGACGGCCTTTTTTACCTCTGTCCATTGTCGCCAGCACGCTAACAATGATGCCAGGTATGGGGGACTCAATCAAAAGAATTTATTTTACCACCGATGAAAGAACAAATGTGGTTCTCTAGATACCGGTCGCGAGTAATCAAAAACGATGAAATAGCAAATGTGCGCTTGAAAGAGCGCAAATGTGGGAGAAAATAAAATAAAAAAGATGTAGGAAAAGATATGGCGATAAGGCTTTGCGCTTGTTTATCACACCTTGTTTCCGATGCATGTTGTCGAATACCAACTTGTAAGATTTACGGTTAGATTATGTAGAAGGATTAGACAGAATGGTGTTATCCTTTTATAACTTGGTACACATACATTTTATCTTCCTCTTTATATCTTCATATCTTCCCTCTCTCTCTCTCTCTCTTCTCTCTCTCTCTCCGCCCCTCCCCCCCCCCCCGCCCCCCCCCCTCTCCCCCCCCGCCCCCACCCCCCCCCCCCCCCCCGCCCCCCGCAATGAAAGCTGTTCAGTATCCGCTTTTGAGATTTACGATTAAGATTATGGTTGTCCGTTTATTTGTGCATCTCCTTTTTCGATGCTTTATTTGACCACTGCTGCAGTGGCGTCCTTACAGGACACCTGTATTAAAGGTCATGCCCCTGCCCCACTGGTTTCTGTAGCAATTAGTTTTAGATGATGAGCTGTCCACCTCCATACACAACCTCACATTAGTTCCTTTTTTGCGACGTACCTGAGAGTGCAGTGGGCGTATTCTTTCTTTTTTTTATCCCATTGACGCCCCGGGGGCTACGCGGGGCAGATTGTTAGCTGTAGTATTTGCAAATGTATCATATTTAACGTCAAGTTTAGTATTACGACTGTGGGGCGGGGGGGGGGGGGGGGGGGGGGGGGGGGGGGCATGTAGTCAAAGATCTTAACAGATTGTATTTTTGATGTATCCATTCTCTCTAGCTGTCTGTCGGTCGCTCTTTCCCTCTTGCTCTCTGTCTTATCTCTCTCGGTCGCTCCCTCTCGACTCTGTCTATCTCTCTGTCGGTCGATCTCTCTCGGCCGCTCTCTCTCTGTCAGTCGCTCTCTCTGTCGGTAGCTCTCTCCCTTGCGCTGTCCATCACTCTCGGCAGCTCTCTCTTTCTGTCGGTTGCTCTCTCCCTCTCGTTGTGTGTCAATCTATCTCTGTCGGCCGCTCTATCTCTCTTTGCCCTGCTCTGTCGGTCTCTCTCGGTCGCTTTCTAACTCTCTTTCTCTGTCAGTCGCTCTCTCTCTCTCTGTTGGTCTCGCTCTCTCTCTCTGTCGGTTGCTCTCTCTCTCTGTCGGTCTCTCGGTCACTTTCTATCTCTCTCAATGTCGGTCGCTCTATCTCTCTGTCGGTCTCTCTGTCACTTTCTCTCTCTCTCAATGTCGGTCGCTCTATCTCTCTGTCGGTCTCTCGGTCACTTTCTCTCTCTCAATGTCGGTCGCTCAATCTTTCTGTCGGTCTCTCGGTCACTTTCTCTCTCTCAGTTCGGTCGCTCTGTCTCTCTGTCGGTCTCTCTCCGTCACTTTCTCTCTCTCAATGTCGGTCGCTCTATCTCTCAATGTCGGTCGCTCTATCTCTCTGTCGGTCTCTTGGTCACTTTCTCTCTCTCTCTCAATGTCGGTCGCTCTATCTCTCTGTCGGTCTCTCGGTCACTTTCTCTCTCTCTCTCTCTCAATGTCGGCCGCTCTATCTCTCTGTCGGTCTCTCTCAGTCACTTTCTCCCTCTCTCTCAATGTCGGTCGCTCTATCTCTCTGTCGGTCTTTTGGTCACTTTCTCTCTCTCTCTCAATGTCGGTCGCTCTATCTCTCTGTCGGTCTCTCGGTCACTCTCTCTCTCTTTCTCTCTCTCTCAATGTCGGTCGCTCTATCTCTCTGTCGGTCTCTCTCTGTCACTTTCTCTCTCTCTCTCAATGTCGGTCGCTTTATCTCTCTGTCGGTCTCTTGGTCACTTTCTCTCTCTCAGTGTCGGTCGTTTGGTCTCTCTTTCGGTCTCTCTCAGTTTCTCCCTCTCTCTCAATGTCGGTCGCTCTATCTCTCTGTCGGTCTCTCGGTCACTTTCTCTCTCTCTTTCTCTCTCTCTCAATGTCGGTCGCTCTATCTCTCTGTCGGTCTCTCTATCTCTCTGTCGGTCTCTCTCAGTCACTTTCTCCCTCTCTCTCAATGTCGGTCGCTCTATCTCTCTGTCTGTCTCTTGGTCACTTTCTCTCTCTCAGTGTCGGTCGCTCGGTCTCTCTGTCGGTCTCTCTGTCACTTTCTCTCTCAATGTCGGTCACTCTATCTCGCTGTCGGTCTCTCGGTCACTTTCTCTCTCTCTCAATGTCGGTCGCTCTATCTCTATGTCGGTCTCTCGGTCACTTTCTCTCTTATCTCTCTCAATGTCGGTCGCTTTATCTCTCTGTCGGTCTTTCGGTCACTTTCTCTCCCTGTCGGTCTCTCTCTCTCTCTCTCTCTCTCTCTCTCTCTCTCTCTCTCTCTCTCTCTCTCTCTCTCTCTCTCTCTCTCTCTCTCTCTCTCAATGTCGGTCTTTCGGTCTTTTTCTCTCAATGTCGGTCGCTCTATCTCCCTGTCGGTCTCTCGGTCACTTTCTCTCTCTCTCTCTCTCTCTCTCTCTCTCTCTCTCTCTCCATGTCGGTCTCACGCTCTCTCTCGCCTTCTCTCTTAACCACCATTATCAAGTACTATTTATAAATGACCTAATTGAATTATTCCCCCCCCCCCCCCGTGTAGTTGCTGTGGGGTCTGAGATGAGAGAAAGAAGGAAGTAGAGACTACTGCTCCATCAGGCATATCGTACAAGGCGACTAATATGACCTTGAGGCTGGCAACCTAAAACAGATTGCTACAGAAACCATCACTCCAACCACATGTGAATACTTGGTACATGCTTCATCCCAGGGACCAGCTACAATAGTGTCTGTGTGCTCCATAAGGAGCCAGAAGGGAGATAAATATGATGATAAATGTGAATAACTGCACAATAAATATGATGATAAATGTGAATAACTGCACAATAAATATGATGATAAATGTGAATAACTGCACAATAAATATGATGATAAATGTGAATAACTGCACAATAAATATGATGATAAATGTGAATAACTGCACAATAAATATGATGATAAATGTGAATAACTGCGTGCAGAAATGTAAACAAATTTTTTTTTTAAGACAGCAGTGCTTATTTATTGCGATTTTTGATGGCTCCTTCATTCTCTCGTTCGCTTTAGATCGGAGATTTTTTACAAGGAAACACTTATATCAGTAGTTTCTCACGAAATAATTGTTTCGCAGCGCCTGCTTCATGATTTCAGCTCCTCAGACGCCACAACAGGTTTATATGTAGGAAACAGTTCATTACTTTTGTTTATCGGCTGCGGACGGCAAAATGGTCGTTAATTTTCGTGTATAGGTCTAGCAGCGATTCTTAAATCTAAAAGTCGGGGGAAACATTGCAACGGGTCACGTCTCTTATTTGTGTCCTTACTTTATTTTTTTTTTTTTTTTAAATAGACAAAATATTCCGTTCAACCCTTGATAAGTTATACTTAGGATACAAAGTGTAGTTATTTCAAGATAATACTTTTGATTTCCGATATCAAAATGTTTCATAATCTGCCCACTCCACTCAGCTGAAGTAAAGCATATCAAAAATTTTAAAACAGTGTGTGTGTGCGCGCGCGCTGTCCCATTATTCAGTCTTAAGCGGCATGCCATTGGCTATGTCCCTGTAATTATGTTTCACTTGTCAGTGTCTGTACATGGGGTCGTCAGCTTCACCAACTGTGAAATTTGTGTCGTGGGCGTAAACAGCCCGAGAACCACTGCTGTATCGCATCACAAGTGGTAAGGGGCTATATTGAGAATGTCGGCATTTCTGTACTCCCCGATCCAAGGTCCAGTAGATAGATTGAGGTCAACGTTCTAGAACAGAATTCTTTGATGACGCAGCACCCGTAAATATGTCTGCGATGGTTAATAGAATGATAGAATGTTTGGGCTTTAAAAAAAAAAAACTGTTGTTTAGCCCCTGTTAAAGCTTGGACGTTTTTGTATTTAAATAACAGTCACTGGATTCGGGTGGGGGGGGGGGGGGGGGGTGGCTCTTGGGCATTATCATCATCACTTTCCTTTTGGCACGATATGGTACATGGAACCACCACTACAGCTGGTCCCCTTCTCAGGAAGTCTGCAAATAGCATTTACAAAGCAATCAATGACCATCACTACTGGTGGGTGACGTCTTTTAGGGCAGCAACAAACTGTTTCCACTTTGTTCGGTCGGTAGCTGTCTTTCGTATGGTGCGCCAGTTCTGGTTCATGCGTTGCATCTCTGCCTCAACAGTTCTTCGCTTTTGGCCGTCCTGGCTTTCGCCTTCCTTCTGGAGTCCATAGCATGGCAGTTCTGGTGATCGTTTCATGGTCTCTTCTAAGGAAGCGACCAACCCAACTCCGACATCTACCCGCTGTGATGGTGCGCATGACTTCTTGGTGGCTCCGAGTTGGCAAATGTTCTATATTGTTGAAGTCCAAATTTCGCATCAGTCCTATTGTATATGGCTGTGAAACGTGGAGGACAACAAAAAGAACAAAATAGTTACAGACGTTCGTAAATCGGTACTTGCGTAGAATAGATAGATTAAAATGGTATGACAAGTTCAACGATGTGGAACAAGAGATGACAAGAACCAGAGAAGTACCAGTGGAACAAGAGATGACAAGAACCAGGCAAGTGCCAGTGGAACAAGAGATGACAAAAACCAGGCAAGTGCCAGTGGAACAAGAGATGACAAAAACCAGGCAAGTGCCAGTGGAACAAGAGATGACAAAAACCAGGCAAGTGCCAGTGGAACAAGAGATGACAAAAACCAGGCAAGTGCCAGTGGAACAAGAGATGACAAAAACCAGGCAAGTGCCAGTGGAACAAGAGATGACAAAAACCAGGCAAGTGCCATTGGAACAAGAGATGACAAAACCAGGCAAGTGCCAGTGGAACAAGAGATGACAAGAACCAGGCAAGTGCCAGTGGAACAAGAGATGAGAAGAACCAGACAAGTACCAGTGGAACAAGAGATGACAAGAACCAGACAAGTGCCAGTGGAACTGGAGTTGGTTGAGGGGCTTATAGCACACATTTAAAGCCAGAAATATTGCAAACTTAAATCCAATCCATGTTTGTTTCACGTTGAGATATGGGCTGAGTTAAGACATTCAGCCAGATTTTGACTAGTCAGATAGACAGATTGGAAGGTTTCACGTTGATTTAAAAAAAAAAGATTTACTCATTAAGTTTCCTTGATTCATGTTTTGGCTCAGCAGAACTAATGCTCGAATAAAATCATTTAAAGGAATTTCCGAGTGTTACCTCTATCATCAAGGAATTAAGAAATCTGTCTTATTTGATGTGCCGAATGAATTATGAAATTCCGCCACACCTGTGGATTGACTCAAATTCCGGTTGCCCACCCACGGGCTGTACGGCAAAGGTTGTCCCATCACACATACTGCTGTAGGGGGAGTAAAGTGTTAGAGGCTTCCCTGTATATACTACGTCCAGCTTCGAGATGTGGGGTGACCAGCTCCCTTCCTCACTGTCTTTGCTTTCCCTAATTCAAGAGCAGTCAAGTACCCATTTACAGCTGGGTAGACTGGAGCGTGACACCGCACTGTTTCTAACCTGGTACCTTTGCCGCGAGAGGCCAGCGCACTAACCACTTTACCGATCGGACGCTCACCAGACTATATATCTTATCTAATAACCCATCAGGGGTTGAACGGTGTATTTTTCTCCCAAGTTATTTAAAAAAGAAAAAGAAATTTAAATTCGTTGAAATGGTAGAGAAACAGATCTTCGTGTGACCTACATGAAGAGTGATACACGTTTTACAAATAATTAATTACATTTCACCGAAATAAAATTTTCCTTTGCAGAAGTTCAAAAAAAGCTAATTTAAATTATTGAGAGGTCAAGGGCGTTATTGACTGTCTTTGGGATTTATTTCCCCTGAAATTATTTGTTCTGGTATTTTCTTGAACAGCTTTCTCTAAAAACATGTTTGTTTGTTTGTTTTTCTCTCTGGCTTCTCAGGTATCTTGTACACAGTAGTCGGTTCATGGGTGGAGCGCACCGAGGGCTGACTTGGGGGAGACGTCGAAATTATTTTTTACAAAAATTAAACAAGAAAAACGAAACAGAAAATGTCAAAGTAAAAAAAATATTTGCTTTATAAAACTGAAATGTCTACAGTGTTCATTAAACCCCCCCCCCCCCCCCCCCCCCCCCCCCCCCCCCCCCCCCCCAAAAAAAAAAACAGAGCACATCTGCATTTCATAATGAATACAGGAAAATATAATTACTTACAGTAATATTTGAGAAATATAAATGTATGATGTTTTTGTAGAATACTGCAGTGAACATGACTTGCTGAAATTACTGTGTGATCCAACTCTGTAGCATGAAATTAAGTGTCGTGATAGCACATACAGTGATAGGACATACAGTGATAGGACATACAGTTCTGCACGGTGGAAAAATGCCTAGGTATCCGCTTGTGCTTGTACAAAACATATAAAACATAAACTTCAGTCTACTTTGACATCAAATTAAATAAACTTGTTTATAAAGTGTCGCAGAATTAAGGAACAAGTCTGAATGGAAAAAAATACGTTGTTGATTTCAGTTTTAAGTAGAAAACACGGCTACCATTTTTCTGCATGTAATTCACATTAAATGGATTGAATTATGTAAAAATTAATCTATGGGACTTGTTGAATTTGTCGGTTATTATTTGTTTGTTTGTTTGTTTGACTTTACGGTACTTTTAAAGTTTAAACTGTTCTCAGCTAGTACATGTGCACTTTTAGTTCGTGTTTTGTGTATGTGTATGTATATCTGTCTTGTTTGCTGGTTTTGTCCAGTTGTTTTACCTTGTGTGTTTTTATTGTTTTTTTTGTCTTTTTTTTCACGTCGTGTAAGCCGAGCTGCTTAATGCTGTTTACAAGCTGAACATTCAGGGTTTTTTTTTTTTTTTAAATTCGTAATAATTAATTTGTGTTTCCAGCCATTTCTCCCAATTTTTGTTTTCTTTTAAATGGCATGCTGTCATAAATGTACAGAAAATGTTTAGCGACAAACTAGAATAACTAGAGTTTTCTCATTAGGGAATTATTCATTAGAGACAAGATGAAGAGGTGAAGAAGCAGAATTATTGATTTTTCTTAATTGTTTTCCGTTTTCATGTCCTCGCATCCATTCTGTAAGTTTAGGTCAGGTCCGTAGCATTAAATTAGAAGTAACCATTATTGATCTGTGTGGGAGTTCACGCCTTAATGGAGGGTGGAGCTACCATTATGGCTTACCACTTTCCAAGAAGCCTATATAAATGTTTCTGTTTTTTTATATATTTAGATTCTTAGATGTTGCTTTCTCTTCTGAATATAGATAACCACACAGAGTCCATGGAGGTGGACGGTGCTGTGGACATTCCCAGCAACAAGGCCACAGTGTTGCGAGGTCATGAGTCAGAGGTCTTCATCTGTGCTTGGAACCCAACTAACGACTTATTAGCATCAGGGTTAGTAACAGCATTAGCTTGTCCACAGTACTATGTCTGCAGAATTCCAGTACTGTTCAGATTGTTGTTTAACTACATTTATTGCTGCTTAACTACATTATAGATCTTGGTTTTTTTCCTGTGGCTTTTCTGACATTCTGCAACTTGTTGAGTTGGGAGTCATGAGCTGGTTTTGGTCCTGGGTATTTAATCCTGCCTTGGCATGCATTTTGAGGATCCTCACATTGGATTTTAATCTAGCCGTGGGGGGGGGGGTGTGAGTGTGTGATATAGACTGCATTTCTGACATCCAGGGAGACTGTCCAAGTATGCAGGGCTAAAAACTGATCTCTGGGTCCCAGGGAATCATCACATTCTGCACAAAGCCACTTCCTAAGCTCTCTCCACCTGCTTGTCCATCCATTTTGGGATCTCTTGTACACAGCCAACCAGGTAAAAGCCAGAGTTACGTCTGGGGCTTGGGGGATTTCCCCAAAGCTTAGTCTGCACCATAAGGGAAACAGTGATGTTGGGCCACTCTGGCACGACTAATCGAGCCCCAAGCATTAGCAAGGGAACTAAATGATTTGAAGGTTGCCTGTTTCTTGAATCGGCAGAGTGTGTTTTAGGGTCTCAGCACAGTAACATTATTTTCAGATTTAAAAAAAACCAAACAAACAAAAGACACTGAAAAGATTAAACTGTGTTATCATCAAGTGTGATATTCCAAGAATGTCTGAAGGGACAAAGACAGAATTGGCCTGCTGTACTCTCAGGCATGTCATACAAGATGACTGATATGAGGTTGTGTGCGGCGAGGCTGGCTACCTTGTTATCTAAAACAAATGTGAATGCATGCAGGCTTCCTGCAAGAGGACCAGCTGCAGTGGTGACTCCATAAGTTGTGGAAAGGAAAGTGATGAATGTTCTAAGAATAAAGAGGTTCATCCTTTATTGTCTTATCTCTATGTCTTTATTATTTGCTTATGAAGCACAGAACTTCAGTTCATACCCAGTCCACTTGTCCTGTACCATCTATTCTACTTCTTTTCCCATCTCCTCATGTCTCTCTCCATCTGTTCTACTTCTTTTTCCCATCTTCTTCTCATGTTTCTCTCCATTTATTCTACTTCTTTTCCCATCTCCTCATGTCTCTCTCCATCTGTTCTATTTCTTTTTCCCATCTTCTTCTCATGTTTCTCTCCATTTATTCTACTTCTTTTCCCATCTGCTCATGTCTCTCTCCATCTGTTCTACTTCTTTTTCCCATCTTCTTCTCATGTTTCTCTCCATTTATTCTACTTCTTTTCCCATCTTCTTCTCATGTTTCTCTCCATTTATTCTACTTCTTTTCCCATTTCTTTCTCATGTTTTTCTCCATTTATTCTACTTCTTTTCCCATCTTCTTCTCATGTTTCTCTCCATTTATTCTACTTCTTTTCCCATCTTCTTCTCATGTTTCTCTCCATTTATTCTACTTCTTTTCCCATCTTCTTCTCATATCTCTCTCCATTTATTCTACTTCCTTTCCCATTTCCTTCTCATGTCTCTCTCCAGCTCTTCGTCTGCGTGTATTTTTGGGTCTCCCTGTAGTTGTTGTACCATGGGGATCCCACATTCATTCATTCATTCATAACCCTCCACTCCCACAGGAGCATAGGCCTTCAACAAACACATGCCAAGTCCTCCTGTCACGTGCCATCATCTCAAGTTCCTTCCATGTTCTCCTCATCATTTTCACCTCTGTTTCCAACTCTCTTCTACATGGGGATCCCACAGCGAAGACTTTGACATTTAATTCTATTGGCAGATTTCCTGACTGTCTTTTATCCAGTAAAAGGTAAAGGAAAAGGATCCCGTTACACGCCCATTGAGGCATATTGGGAATATGGCGTTACTTTTATCCAGTGCCAGCCCCTTTCTGTTCCTTTCCTGCTGTTGTGTTGGTATGTTATCATTTATCGCTGGTTTGAAAATAAGATGATTTTGAGTAGCACATTTGTACTTAAATATTATTGAACGCTTACATATCGCAGACGTTATTTACACCTACACGTCAGTTATGTTAAAAGACAGAATTTATATATGTTAGTTTGCCCCTTGTAGTTCCTGGGGGAGGGAGTGTTTCTGAAGAGACAAAGAAAGATTAGGACATAGTTGACCTTCCAGCATGTCGTACAAGGTGACTAACATGAGTTTGTGCATGCGTCTGCCAACCTCATCATGTGAAACAACTTGCCACATAAACCAGTGCAGCAAGAGCATGTGAAATGGCAGCTCCTTGCTTGATAGGGGAGTGACAAGGAATAATGATAATGTTAATGATATATGTTAGTTTAAAGGTTTACAAGAACAGACTGACAAGCAGAATTATCTGTGACAGACTTAAACAGTACATGATATTAACAATTTGCACTGTAAACGGACTTGTACTTTAGGTCTGTCGGTGTGTCCTAAAACTAATACAAGCTTGATTAATCTGGAAAATAGCTCAATTATGAAATCAGACGGGTGGGAAATTTAATCTTTGTGAATTAGTAATAACAGAGTGAATCATTAATCAATACTGTCTGTGACCTTTCAAGTTTGCTGGAAAAAAAAGATTTTCTAACAATTTTCTTGGTTGCTTCTTGAGAAATGTCAAGGGAATTGTGGGCCTAATAACTGTAGTAAATGAATGAGATCAGGCATGGGACAGAATTAGTAGAGGAGGGAGCTGTGGTGTCAGTGATGTCTGTGATCTTTGGTGTCTGAAATGTCTGGGATGTTAGCGACTGTTGTGATGTCTGTGATCTGTGATGTCTCTGGTGTCTGTGATATATGTAATGTCTGTGATCAGTGACGTATGTAATCTGTGGTGTCTATGATGTCAGTGATATCTGTGATGTCAGTGATGTCTATAACGTCTGTGATGTCTCAGATATTTTATAAGCAAGGACGAGCGACCTGGTTTCTCTCTCTCTCTTTCTTTGTGAGGATCGTATGTTTCTCACACTGTGTCCCTCATATGCACACACACATATATGGCTTGTTGACATTTTTTTTTTAAAACAATGTTACTAGCAGATACTCCTGTAGAGAAGTGAAGTAATGAAGACTTCATTATACTTAGGTCCAGCCTTATGAGGTACTCTGTCTCGCTGCCTTCACCTTCCCTAACTTAATAACAGTACCCTTTTACAGGTGGGTAGACTGGAGTGTAACACTTCCAGGTTTTGAACCTAGTTTGGAGCTAGGAAAAACATACCAGGGAAAGAAATGGAGCTGGGAACTCACAAATCCCAACTCAACAAGTCACAGAATGGTAGAAAAGCCACCGGAAAACCCTAGATCTACACTGTAGATAATGGCCAGGAAATCAACTTGGCATTGGTTAGAAAAGCTCGACAAGCTCAGCAACCCAGGTTAAACCATAGCAACAACAATAAAAACATTTAATATACATCTGTATTGATTCAGACTGGTTCGTCATATTGTAACACTGAGTACTCATGGGTACTGTCACTAGTTAGTTCAACACTGTGACATTCAAAAGTGCTTCTTTTTAACTGGCGGTGACTTGTCTTCTTGAACACTACTTTGGTGCTGTTATTGTTCAGCTCTATTTTGGTGCTGTTAATGTTCAACTCTACTTTAGTGCTGTTAATGTTCAACTCTACTTGGGTGCTGTTAATGTTAAACTCTACTTTGGTGCTGTTAATGTTCTACTTTTGTGCTGTTAATGTGCAACTCTACTTGGGTGCTGGTAATGTTCTATTTTGGTGTTGTTAATGTTCAACTTTATTATGGTGCTGTTAATTTTCAACTTAATGTTCAACTCTACTTTGGTGCTGTTAATGTTCAACTCTACTTTGGTGCTGTTAATGTTCAACTCTACTTGGGTGCTGTTAATGTTCAACTCTACTTTGGTGCTGTTAATGTTCAACTCTATTTTGGCGCTGTTAATGTTATGGGCTATTATGAAAAATATGGGATTTCCAAACCACCTTATACAACTCATCGCACTGCTGTACCAAGAACAACAGGCAGCCGTAAGAATAGAGGGGGAAACATCAGAATGGTTTGAAGTACAGAAAGGAGTAAGACAAGGCTGTACCCTTTCCCCTTACCTGTTTAACATTTATGCCGAGAATATCATGAGAAACGTAAGAGATGACCAAGAACACACAGAGTTTGACTCATTTAACATCGGCGGGTACCAGATCCCGGAAATCAGATATGCTGACGACACAGTCCTCCTATCGACCAACCCAGAAGGACTTGAACAATTAATTCTGTCCACCAAAAAACACAGCGAGGCCCAGAATCTATACCTAAACACCAAGAAGACCAAAGTATTGACAACAGACAAAGTAAAGACCAAACCAGAAATTGAAATTGATAACGAAGAACTGGAAAGTGTTAATGAATTCGAATACTTAGGATCAATCATCAACAGCTCTGGCGACTGTGCAGTAGAAATTAAAAGAAGACTTGCAATTGCTTCACATAAACTAATACAGATGAAAAACCTATGGCAAGGCACAAGCAAAGAAACAAAGTTACAACTGATCAGAGCATGTATATTCCCAGTAGCAACATACGGCTGCGAGACTTGGACACTCAATAAAACAGTTGCAAAAAAGATTACATCATTCGAAATGAAATGCTACAGAAGGATGTTGAGAATACCCTGTCCAGAAAAAAAGACCAACAGAGAAGTACTGCACTCACTAAACGTACAGGAACATTGGCTCCTAAATACCATCGCAATAAGGAAGCTGAAATTTTTCGGTCATATAAAAAGACATAATAGTCTGGAAAAAACAGTGATGGAAGGCATGGTCCCTGGAAAAAGGGGAAGGGGTCGACCTAGACGACAGTGGACCCAGGACATCACAGAGAGTCTGAACTTGTCTTTGGCTGATGCAGGTCGACTTGCCCAGAATCGTGATGCGTTCAGAGCAGCTGTAATGGAGACAACGTTCTGGAAAGAATACGTCACATGATGAATGTTCAACTCTATTTTGGTGCTGTTAATGTTCACCTCTATTTTGGTGCTGTTAATGTTCAACTTAATGTTCAACTCTACTTTGGTGATGTTAATGTTCAACTCTACTTTGGTGCTGTTAATGTTCAACTCTACTTGGGTGCTGTTAATGTTCTATTTTGGTGTTGTTAATGTTCAACTCTATTTTGGCGCTGTTAATGTTCAACTCTACTTTGGTGCTGTTAATGTTCAACTCTATTTTGGCGCTGTTAATGTTCAACTCTACTTTGGTGCTGTTAATGTTCAACACTACTGTGGAGCTGTTAATGTTCAACTCTATTTTAGTGCTGTTAATGTTCAACACTACTGTGGAGCTGTTAATGCACCAAGCATACTGACACTCCTCGAATCTGTAAAAATAAATGTTAAGCTTTTGCTCTTATTAGTATCGGTTGGCAGAGGGGTTAGAGCTCTTGCTTCTTGAGGCAAAGTTGCAGTGTTCAAAACTTGGTAGCATCACGCTGCAGTCATCCCAGCAGTAAATGTGTACCTGACTCCGCTGTTGAGTTAAGGAAGGCTAAGGCAGCGAGGAATGGAACCGGCCACCCCACCTCATTAAAGCATTATATAGTATAACACAGACATGGCATATTGAAGTCTTTATCACTTCACTCCCCTGTGGTAGTATCTCTTGTGGGGCTACCATTTTTACTTGCTCTCTTATGTGTAGAAATAATTTATCAGCTGGAATATGTAACGGCTTTAATCTTATGGGAAAATGCTGAGAAACTTGTTCTCTTGAGAAAAGTTTACAAATGTTAATCTTGTGAAAAATAAGAAACTTTTAACGATTTTGTGCTGCGTTAGGAGTAGTGATGGTGTCCCATTTTTTAGATATAGTGTGGTAGGGTGGGCGAGATGATGATGATGATTATGTTGTGATTGTGATATCACTCTCTTGTCACACTCGCACCGACCCGAACAACAATAAAACTCTTGATTCTAGAGGCAGGGGCTATATTTATTTTTACAGCCCATTCAGTGACAAAGCAAACATTAAACAAATAAACTAGCGAACTAAACGAAACTAAACAAAACAAAACAAAACACCCAACAGTGCCCGATGCTAATCTGAAGAAGCAAACAAAGCACAGAATAGTTAAAATCATAATATAATACTGAATGAGAAACACCACGCTCTCACCTGTCAAAACTGTCCTACGCCGCCACCTGACACACTCAACTATCACACACACACTCATGTGTGTCGTCCAATGCGACTAGTATGGTGTTGTGTGTGGGGCTGGCAATCTCACCATGTAACACAGGTTGCTACGGAAACCACTACTGCAAGAGCACACACTCAGCTATCACACACACACACACACTCATGCATGTCGTCCAATGAGACTAGTAGGGTGTTGTGCGTGGGGCTGGCAATCTCACCATGTAACACAGGTTGCTACGGAAACCACTACTGCAAGAGCACACACTCAGCTATCACACACACACACACACTCATGCATGTCGTCCAATGAGACTAGTAAGGTGTTGTGCGTGGGGCTGGCAATCTCACCATGTAACACAGATTGCTACCGAAACACTACTGCCCTAGCATATGAATACTTAATATGGAGGCAAACCACACTGTTGGCCCCATGCTCCCTCAGGAGCGGAGAAGATAAATATTTACCTTGAAGTGAGCCCACGTGCTCTCACAACCATTCCTCACATAACCATAATTAAATAATCATAAAATGGACATAGAATAATATTCAACTGTATGTACAACAAATACTCTCAGTAATGAGAATAAGCTACTACCTCGTAACTGATCTATCTCAATATTCGTTACTGCATTCTGAAGCATGTCGTATGTGACGACTGGTGCGACTGAGAATCTCATCACACGAAACACATCGTTACCGAAACAAATCACTGCCATAGCATAAAAATGCTTCTTGTCGGCTTGTGATAGACACCAGCCACATTGGTGTTTCCATGCTCCGCCGGGAGCAACCAGAGAAACACATGTCTCAACAAAGGAGTGGCCTCGCGCTCTCCAGAAATCTAAATACATATTCTCACCTCACAGTAACCCATTAAATATACAGTAGAATTATCAATAAACGTGAAATACACTAAATTACTTTTACATTAGAAAAATAAAATATAATTATTCTCGACTTAAACCAAACTGGAACTAAATACACAACGTGTCACATGGCGTAACATTATAGGTTTACCACGCGGGGCGTGTTATTCGCCGCTTTTTATACAGTCCTCGCCACGTGGCTACAATCTTGCTATTGTTAATCTTATCTACATTCCCGTGAAATAGCTTCATACTATATCTGCCTTTCTGATAACATTTCTGTCCAGTTTCATGTATAAAAATACTCTCCTACTAAATTTGCCCGGTCTGATGGATGAAATACTTGATACTAAATTCTCACATCTGGATTTAGGCTTTGCGTGCCTAATAAAACCTATCAAACATTATTTTCACTCATCTATCATTCTTCAAGACTAAATCATAATGTCCTAAAAAGACATTTCCTTTGGAAACACATCTATCTATTTCACTAAACATTAAAACAGACTCGTGCTGAATATAATTCTAGAATTATATAAAATTAATTCTAATTTAAATTAACTCACGTGCTCAATGCATTTACAGTTTGGCTCTGTCGTCTGTTCTCTCTGGCGGCTGATACTAGGAAAAGGTCCGCTGGTAGCTCGCTATCTCTTTTTATAGGCACTAGGCTAATCACTCACTTTACTGCGCTAGGCGTATTAATCTTGACTACTTAAATATCACACGCGATTATCGCTTAGGAATAGCGAAAACACAAATAAAACCTACAGCTATTTAATATAACACAATTCTACACCACAACTTAATTTAAATGCATTATTATGGCATTTTCATCAATCTTCTACTTCAGATTTTTCACAACCCAGGCTCGCGCCGTCACGTGATCTGACAGTCACGTGGGCCGACCGAAAATATATGGGCGACAAACATGCCTTGAACTGAAGTGGGGGTGGGGCCTCAGGGGTGTCTTCCCGGCCCATCACAATAGGTTGAAAGGTGGACCGGATTAATGTTATTATTACGGGGTTTTATTACTGCTGCATCAGGCCAAAACAATGGCCACGCGTACACATATACAGAGAGATGACTCATCCTCGCAAGATTACGTAACATGTTGGTGTTGTGTGATTCAGGGAGAAGCAGAAGAGAAGAGAAGTCTTTCAGTTGTCTTGCGTTGGTTGCAACAGTATTAAAATAGAAACTTGTGGTGAAGTAAAAGTCTCATAGCAGATACTGCCATTAGGGAGTGAAGTGTTAGAGACTTCACTATACAGTATCAAAAGGTGGGGGGGGGGGGGGAGAACCAGTTCCGATCATCACTGCCTTTTTCTTCCCTAACTCAAGAGCAAAGTCAGGTACCCATTTACAGCTAAGTAGACTGAAGCATGTTGATACCGTGAATTGAACTCAGTACCTTTTCCGCGAGAGACCAGCGCTCTAACCACTCTGTCAGTTGAACACTCTTAAGGTGAAGTATTATACAAAATTGAAGGTCATCATCATCATTTTGCTTTGGGCTCCCAATGGAACATGTAGCCACTACTGCAGCTGGCTCTCCCCCCCCCCTTTTCCCTTTCCCACACACACACACACAAGAAGCCTGCACCAAGCATTCACATGCTTTTGCATCAGTGGTTTCTGGGGCAGTTTGTTTTACATGACGAGGTATTTTCTTACTTCTCATGGATGTCATCAAAGCGTCGTAAGGAAAGGACAACAAATATATTCAGTGAGATGCTGGAAGATGAGACCAGTCTGTATTTTAGAGCTGACATTTGCCTATGATGTGGCCTGGATCGCCTAAATCAGAGGCACGCTTTCAATCCAACCTTCAAGATTGGAAGAAAAAGCTGGAGAAAAGAGGGATGGTCTTCAGCAGCTCCAAGACGAAAACCATGGTGATCTCAAGAGAAGAGACAAGACATCATGCTGGGAGAACAGGCTCTGGAGCAGGTCAACCTATTTAAATACCTCTGTGCTGTAGGGAGGTGCCTAAATCAGAGGCACGCTTTCAATCCAACCTTCAAGATTGGAAGAAAAAGCTGGAGAAAAGAGGGATGGTCTTCAGCAGCTCCAAGACGAAAACCATGGTGATCTCAAGAGAAGAGACAAGACATCATGCTGGGAGAACAGGCTCTGGAGCAGGTCAACCTATTTAAATACCTCTGTGCTGTAGGGAGTTGTCAAAGAAGAGTTGGCTACCTGAAAAGCAGCAGCTGGGAGAGTTTTCCACCATAAACCGAGGATTCCTCAGAAAAAGAGAAGTTGGTAAGAAGACTAAGATGTATACCGCTCCACCTGTGCCCCAGTCTGGACTTATGGATGTAAGTCATGCGCAGTGACTACAACCCACACGCAGTGACTACAACCCACACGCAGTGACTACAACCCACGCAGTGACTACAACCCACGCAGTGACTACAACCCACACGAGCCAGCTTCAGACCTCACAAATGAGTTATTTTAGGAAGGTGGTCCAAGTGACAAGAAGGGACAGGGTCTGCAACCAGACGATACGTCATAGCCTCGAAACCCCAATTGCGATGGTTAGGTCATGTTGGCAGATTGGAAGCTACCATGACAAACTTGGGAAACCAAGAGCCAAGGATCCAGACCTCCAGGAGGACCCAGAGTTTGCCAGCAGGACAACATCAGACAGTCTCTGAGGGACCGAGTACTGGACTAGAGCCAGACCAAAAGGAAGACACCTGATACGATAGTATGGCACTCTTTCTAGTTAACCTTTACACTTCGTTTGAGGAGCAAGTAAGTAATTATATCTAACATGTCTGAGAAAATCGATTTAAATATTCAGCAACTGCAGCTGTAGCTTCATTCCTACAAGTGGGACAGAAGACGCAGTAAAAGAGATGAATGCAGTCAGTCTCATAACTTGACTGCTTGCGTCAGGGTCAGCGAACCAGAGCTGACCAAGACCCTACTCCACCTCCAAGTGGTGGTCCTGGAAACAGGCTGCATCACTACAGTCTGGCCGAGGGAGTAGGGATTGAAGAGAGAAGTCAAACCCGGTCCCAAAAAATGCCGTGCTGAAGTCAGATGCGTTGGGCCGAAAGGCGCAAATATCGCAGCTTCGCTGTAAACGGCGACTCAACGCAACCAATATCCTTGTCAGGACGAACGAGGAAGAAGAAGATTCCCACAAGTATGAAAAAAAGATGCTGATGTTGATAATGATGCTTAAATTGGTGCTTTGGAATAGGTCACTTCTTTTTGACATGTATTTAAGATCAATGTTGACAAGCATAACTTATGCCATTTTATTAATGCCATTTTATTGCCGAGAAGCCGAAGATTCATCAAATATTCAAATCTCAAAATCCGCAGTTTTAAACAATTGAAAGGTTTTTTGCACTTATATTTTTCCTCTAAAACATATTAACAAGGTTTTAAGAGGATTTTTATATCACACATATTATTTTGCCGATGACCTGGCTCTTCTCGTGATTTTGCTAATGACCTGGCATTTCTCTCCCATAACGGTAACCAGATGCAAGACAAAATGAATATTCTCGACTAGTGGTCACAGCAGGTGGGTCTGAAAATGCACAAGAAACAGACAAAGATAATGATATTAAATGCAGCAAGTGATAAAAGTTGAACTTTAAGAAACATCCCTACAAGATGTAGAATCAGACACATACCTTGGTAGCGGTAGAAACAAAGTTGGAGGGATAGCAAGAGGTAGGCCCTAGATCAGAAAAAAACACATGGAGAAGAGAACTGGGGACAGAAATGAAAATGATGTGGATGACGTGGAAAGAGCTTGAGCTGATGGCACGTGACAGGAGGATTTGGCATGTGTTTGGTGAAGGCCTATGCTCCTTGGGGAGCTAAAGGGTATTCACTGATGCTTGCATGTAGACACATGCTATTATATACATTTATACAATTGACTATCGATTATACTGGATGGCTTTAACCAGGATGTAGATTTGCTGGGATGCAAAGCAAAATACAAAAAAAAAATATGATAGTAATTTGGAATAGAAGGAGGTAGCCATTGAAAAAGTACAGTATATGACAGTGTTGTTGTTGTTGCTGCTGATGCTGCTGTTGCTACTGCTGTTGTTGTTTAACTGGGGCTGCTGAGCTTGTAAATCTTTCATTTCAAGTTGAAGTATCCTCGGCATTCTCTACATTGTAGATGTCGGCTTTTTTCTGTGGCTTTTGTAGATCTAGTTGTTTTTTTTCCTGTGGCTTTTGTAGATCTAGGCTTTTTTCTGTGGCTTTTGTAGATGTAGGCTTTTTTCTGTGGCTTCTGTACATCTAGGCTTTTTTTCTATGGCTTTTGCAGATCTAGGCTTTTTTTTCTGTGGCTTGTGTAGATCTAGACTTTTCTGTGATATTTGTAGATCTTGGCTTTTTTATGTGGCTTTTGTAGATCTAGGCTTTTTTTCTGTGGCTTTTGTAGATCTAGGTTTCTTCTGTGCCTTTTTTTTTTTTTTTTGGTGGTAGATCTAGGTTTTTTCTTTGGTTTTTTGTTTGTAGGTCTAGGTTTTTTCTGTGGATTTTATAGATCGTGGCTTTTGTAGATCTAGGTTTTTTTTTCTAAGGCTTTTGTAGATTTTGGCTTTTTTTTTCTGTAGAGTCATTAACAGAGGGAATCATGATGTTGGGCCACTTTGGTGGGGCTACTCAATCCCTGAAGCATTTGGCCAGGCAGTTCAAAGGTTGTCTGTTTCCAGGATGCACCACATGGAGGTGCTTTAGGGTCTTAGGTTTCTAATCCAGGAATTCACGCAAGATCATCATGAAATCCTTTGCATCCTAATATGACAGCGTTATATGATGCTGAAAGCGTTATATGATGCTGAAAGCGTATGAAGCATATGGATAATCGTGTTTATTACATAGTTATTTATACGTCGATGAAACTAGGGGGTGGTGAACAGAAAATGTACAGTAACATTATTTGCACTGTAAAGGTAATCCTATAGCAGGTACTGCCTTAGGGGAGTGAAGTGTTAGAGACTTCACAATACTAGGCCCAGCCTCGAGAAGTGGGGTGACCAGTACCCTTCCTCGCTGCCTTTACCTACATTGTATGTCATTCCTGCTAGTATGTTCATACTAAGGGAAGCGGGGTATTTTGTTCAAACTTCTTTGTTGACATATTTTAACTAATACTGGGTGCATTTAAAAAATCGCTCCTTATTTTTTTAAATTTTTTTATCACCTGAATATTCATGAAACAGATGTCAGAACATCGAGGAATAACTGCCATTTGCATCTAGTTTTTTTTTTTTTTTTTTTTTTTTGTACTCTCAGCAACAACAACAATGTTATATATATTCTTCACTTCTGTATGGTGGAGAAACGTGGACAATGGATAAGCAGTTGGAAGAACGAATTGAGACTCTTGAGATGAGAATATATAGAAGAATGGGGCGCATCTAATGGAAAGAGAAGAAAAAAAAATAAGAAGGTCCTAGAAAGTCTAGGTATGAAAAGAGAACTAATGAGGGAGATCAAAGTTCGGCAGCTAAAGTACTTTGGCCACATAAAAAGGCATACCACCTTGCAGAAGACCATAATAGAAGGGAGAGTTGAAGGCAAACGTGCAAGGGGAAGACAGCGCTATAAGTGGGAAGATAACATCAAGAGATGGACAGGAAAGAGTCTTTCAGAGTGCACCACCAAGACAAGAGACAGAAGACGTTGGAGATCATTTACAGCCAACCTTCATTGTGGAGATGTCAGCTGATGATGTTGATGAACAACAACAAAATCCACCATCTAAAATGACCAATAAGCTGATTTTTTATTTTTTTTGAAGAGACAGCAAAAATTGCTGCCCGCTATGAAGTCATTTGTTGAACAAAACGGATTTGGCGTTGAGCCGTAATCTCAATGTGATATAATGGATGGGTGTGACAAAAAAATCGAAAAAAGGTGATTCGTCTTACGAGGACAAAAGACAAAGAAAAAAGCCAACGTTACGGCCACAAGGCCTTCGTCAGGGAAAGGGAAGAAAGTGAAAGCTAGATAGGACACATAAGAACCTAAATAAATATAAAAATAAAACCTAGGTGCTTCCTTGAAGGCATCGAAGTCCTAACACTTTTGCTGCCCGCGAACCAATGTGATATAGCGTTTTATGATAATAAAATGGGAGTTATTGATCTTATTTCTGACGTTTGTTTCAAATCAATTAGTTTAAATGATAACGTTATCAGACCTAAAGGTCTTATATATTTGGACATGCGCCCCCCCCCCATAAACGGGGGGTACCATTGATAAGGTACAGCGGGGGAGGACCGTATATGAATCCCGGGGATATATATTGCCTGGTGGATATTATCCGGGGTCGGGGGGGGCGTAAAAAGTTACATAAATAATGGGGGGGGGGAGTTTCAGCGTATTATGGAAAAGGCAACAAGGCAGGGGAGTGTAACGCTCACCACAAAAAAACGGTTGGTGGGGGGGGGGGGGGGGGGGTGGGGTGGGGGGTGCGAGGGTCGGGGGGGGGGGGGGTTTACAAAACCAGGGAAGGGCGACGGGGGGGCGGGGGGTCAATCGAGGCGGGGAGGGAAAAACGGCAAAAATGGAGCGTTTTTCATTTTGTTTGGGGGAGCTTTTTGTTTTGTGGGGGTGGGGTAGGGGGGGCGTTATTTTTTTTTTTAACGTGGGGGTACGTTTGCTAAAATATGTAGGGGGGGGGGGGGGGGGGGAATTAAGGTTGACCATATTATAAAACAGGGGGGGGTCAGTGGGCGAGGGGGGGGGGGGGGGGGGGGGGGGGGCGGGGGGGGTGGGTATGGGGTCAATGGGGGGGGTAGGGGTGTTTGGGGGGGGGGGTGGGGGGACGTGCGGGGTGGGGTAGGGGGAAATAGGGCGGGGGGGGGGTGGGCGGGGGCGAAGATTGAGGCGGGTGGGGATAGGTTGGGGCGGGGGGGGGGGGGGGGGGCGGGGGGGCGGGGGGGGGGGCGGGGGGGGGGGGTGGGGGGGGTGGGGGGGTGGGGGCGTGGGCTTGGAGGGTGGCGCCGTGTTGATTACTAAGGTTTAAAAGTTGGAGTTTGCACCTTGTTTTGCAAACAGGGTGAAATAAGTTGCGGTGTGGGGAGGCCCTTTAGTTTTCTTCTGGTTCTTGTTTTTTTTTCAGTTGCTTGTGGCGGTTTGGTTTTTTTTGGGGCAAGGGATTTTTTTTGGGGGGGTCCTAATCAAAATTTAATTTTAATTAAAGAAGAAAAGAAAGTGTAAAGAAAATTTTGTTTTTTTTCAACGATGGTTTGTTTTAACATTTGTTGGAACGAGAAGTTTTTAAGGGGGGAGGGTGGCGGGCGGGTTGTAAGCTTATATAGGGCTACATATAAATTCTTGCTATGGGGGGTGGTTACATTAAAATTAAAGGGCGAAACCCTGAAAAGGGGAGCGGGTACGAGGGGAAGAAGATCGGAAGAGGGGACGTTTTGAAATAGGTTGGGGGCTTGAAGACGGAAGAGGTAGGAAAGCAAGTAAATAACGCGGGAAAGAATGACGAGAAATGCGGGGTAAAGGAGAAGGATTGGGAAAAACTAACGTGAGGGCAGGGTTTTTAGGTAAGTCTTTGCTGGAGGGTTTTTAGGGTTTTAATCATTCGATTTGTTTAAGAATGTGGTGGGACCTAAAAGACCTAGGGTGGGGAGCGAAGAAAGGGGGACGGGACGGGCAGAATTGAGAATTTATTACTTTCTTAGAAAATAGTTAAACAAACTGAGGGCAAGAAGGGAAGGGACTTATGAAACTTTAGAATTTTGGAAGGAAAGGGAGGAGAGGAACTTGATTTGAATTTACCCCCCCCCTCGGAGAATTGGACTGTGGCGAATTGAATGGGGGTAGGAGGAGCAAGCACTCTAAATCGTGGAAGAAGAAAAGATGAAAAGAAGAAGGTGAAGTAAAACTGAAGAGAATGAGGATTCAAAATTAATGATGGGAAGAAGAATTTATATGTTAAAGAGGCTAGAGTGACGCCAAGCAAAGAACTGGGATGGTGGGTTTAAAGAAAGACTTGGGAAGAAAGGAAGGAAAGGGTCTCGCGCGATGGATGAGAATGGCGAAGATAGAAGGGCATTGGTTCCCCGGTGAAATTAGGAAAGTTGGCCCCCCCTTATTCTAGTCCTTGGAAGGACTTGCAATGAGGATGGTAATGGGGGGGGGGGGGAAGATTGGTGGGGGAAGGAAGTATAGGAATACTGTTTATTTTGTATAAAATACCACTGGGGAGAAAAAGAGGTGGACACCCTACTGGTTTTTAGGTTTGGGGGGGGAGGCACAGGGTAGTAGTGTCCCGGAGTGTGGTCATGATAAAGGGATGGGCACTATGTTACCTAGTAACTTCTAAGGAAAACGGCTATGGTGGGGGAGGGAAGGACGGGGAGGGTAGGGGGAGGGGGATGGCGGGGCAGGTGTGGTGGAGTGTGGCAGTAACTTGGGTGCGGAAGAGAGAATTTCGGGGGTTAGGGATCCTTTGCGGGATAACTCGGGTTGGAAGAAGTGGTGGGGGGGGAGGTGTTGGGGGAAGGGCACATTGGAAACGGGGGGGGGGTATTTAAGCGAAGAGGGAAAGAGGAAGTTTGAGGTGGGATGAGGGGTGGGGAAGAAGTCCCTCCCCTACTTTTTTTCAGAGGGGAGGTTGATTATTTTATCTGGAGGGGGATGAATAAACAGATTTTTTTTTTTCCAAGGGCGTGAAATTAATATCGCTAATCTATTTATTAAGAAAGGAAAATATGAGAGAACAAGATCGGGAAGGGAAGGGGAAATCGAGTTATTTTTTAATTACGGTTATTTTTTTGTACGTGGTTTATTGTTTTATTTTTATTTTGTTTGTTCTAATTTTCTACACAAATTGCTTTTCCTTTTTTCAACTTTGTTTTATTTTTTTTTTTTTTTTTTTTTTTTTTTTCTTTTAACAATATGGACTTTTAGATTTTATGAGGATATCACATATTTGTAGACAGGAAGAAAGAATTAGGGAAGAATATGAATAGGAATAGAAAAAAGAAAGAATATAGGAAGGATAATAAGGAAAAAAAAAAAAGACAAAGAAAGGAATAATAGCGAAATAAAGGGAGATATGAAATGGAAAGAATAAAGAATAGGAAAGATAAGGAGAAATAGGGAATGAAGAAGATAAAGAAGATTAATAAAAGTGGTGGTAAAAGAAACGGTTTTTTTATAGGGAAATCGGAATCGTAGGATACGTAATTTATAGGAAAGAATAGGACAAAGAAAAAAGAAATAGGATCAATAAAGAAATTTGGGAGGATAAATGAGAGAAATTGAAAAGAAAGAAATCGCAGAAGGAAAGAATAAGAAGAAAGAAGAATAGAACAAACCTGCTTGCCACACACCTCAGGCATAATATCGTGTTTGTCATATAAAAAGGGTGGTGGTGGAGGTGTGTTGGGTGTTGGGGGTGTTGTTTGGTTGTGGTGGGTGTTATGCGTGTTTGTTAGATTGTTACAATCAACAGTCATAAATTAAAAAGGGGTGGTATGTTTGACCCTAATATGTTGTTTTGTGACCCTCTAAAACGAGCTACTTAACTCTACTAAAACGAGGTTGTTGTGGTGCATTGGCGAGGTGGAGCAACCTCCTCATCATTTGTCACACAGACTGGGACAGAATCCACCCACTGCTCAGAGTCTGAAAGATATATAAAACGGCTTGGTTGTAGGCTCTTCCTATCAGGAGGGTACCAGTCTACAGAACTGTTGTACAATTTTGTTTACTGTAAGAGTGTTATAAGTGGGTAGAGAAATGGTGGTTCCCATGAAGTAGGAATGGTGATAATGCACAAGAGAAATAGGATTGTTATATAAATGAAAGTAGAATTGGGGTATCATTGAGGTGTTAAGCCTGCACTAGGAAAGGGGATTATAAAACATTCTATGAAAGAGAATGGAGATGAGCTGGATATGGGTGTGGTGTGATTGAGGGAGCATTTGATATGGGAAAAAGAGAATTATAGGAATTTGAATTTTTAGAGAGAATTATAATGTAATGTATTGTCTGGTAATGCAAATGAATTGGGGTTGTTTAGTTAATTTTTAATTATAAGGTTATTAGGGGTGAGTGCCATGATGGGTAGAATTGTGTTTATTGAATATTTGTGTGACCCCCCCCCCCCCTCCGTATGTAGAAGATCATGAATATAAAGTCCTATTAGTTGGGGATGGAGGTAGATGCCATGAGAAATTGGAGGAGGTTTTAAAGTAGTGAAATCAATGATAGATGAAAAGTTACTGGAGTCTGGGTGGATAGGTGGAGAAATGTAGAAGATACTGAAGTAATTTAGTGAAGGAGTATGAAAGTAGAAAGGTTCTGTCTAACAAATGGATTAAGGATCAAAAGATATAAGGTTAGGGAAATATTACACAGAAAAGGTAGGAATTTCTAGAATAAAAGAAAAAAATTCTTATAGCAATTAGTACTAGTAATTGCTTAAGGGGAAAATTGAAAGTGATTTGGAGTAGGAGATACTTGGTGTGAGGACGGTTGACATACTGTTTGAGTAATGAAAGTAGGATTTAGATAAAAATGAACATGTAAATAATATATATTTAAAATATGGTGTATGAAACTGGGGGATGTGTTTAAATAGATAGTTTTGGGGATTATTATGGTGCATTTTTTTAGTTGAAAACAGTAGATTTTAGTTAAAAATATGGGTAGGTTAGTTTATTGGAAATTAGTGGTCCATGTTGTGAAATTAGGTTGTCTAGTAGATTAGTATGGTGGAATGTGGAACTGTACGATTGGATATGGTTTGTAGAAATTTAAGAGTTATTGTAAAATGTAGTAAGCTGGCATGGATATGTTTACTGAAGGTATCGTGAGAGTTTTGGAAGGGAGAATTCTTGAAGTGTAGTGTATAGAAGGAAACGGTTGGTATGGTAGTTTGATCTGAATTTAAAGGTTAAGAAGCTGGTCCAAGTTGATAAAGTTAGTAATTTGTTTGGAAATGATATCTGTGAATGGGGTGAAAACTCATATGGGGTCCCAAACAGGCGTTATCATATGATCAGTTTGTCAAGATACCTTGGTTTGTTGTGCCAGCTGTGTGTATGGTGTGTAATTGTTCCGCAGTGTTGTGTAAGTATGATGGAGTGTATATGTGGATCTGTCTTTGTAGAGTTCGTAAGTTGTTGACATCTTTGGTTTCTTTTAATATGTTTGAGAGCGTCATCCGACAAAGAGTGTATTTTTAAAGTCCTTCATGGAGTAAATCGAAGAAAGATAGTGACAAATGTAATGAGATTGATAATAGATTAATCAGTGGGACAAATGTCTCTTGCATGTTTGTGAAATCTGTCTCTAGTAGTAAGGTGTATGAAGGATCTCTGTCTCTAGTAGTTGGTTGAAATTCTGTCTCTAGTAGTTGCTTGTGAATTGAAATGATCTAGATGTTGTCCCCTCTAGTAGTTGGCGGCACATTCTGTTAGTACTGTTGAAGGTGACCAATCTGTCTCTAATATAAAAGTATATTGACCGTAAGAAATGGAAGAACTCAGTGTGTAGTTCTTGGATTGAATGCGATAATTAGAAGATCTTGTCTCTTTAGTTTTGAGCTTAATGTTTTGGTCTGCAGAAGCAGTCATGTGATTGTACTACGATATGGAATGAAGATGGAATCTGTGGTTATGGTTCTATATCCTGGGCTCTCCGTGGGCAAACGAAGTATCTGATGGATTGGGATAACTGACAGAAAATATAGCCTTGACTGGTCTTTTTTTTTTTTTTTAAATTTCTCATAAATGAGCTTGAAAGATGAGTCACTGATGGATTTTGGTGGGGAATTGAATGATTTGGAAGATAAATAAAATGGGGCTAAAGTTGCAGGGGTTAACGACTAATTTCCTTCCACACACATCTTCTTCTCTCTCCCCCCCCCCCTCCCCCCCCCCCCTGATAGAAAACCCCCCCCCCCACTCCCCCCCCCCCCCCCCTCCCCACCCCGCCCCCCCCCCCCCCCCCCCCCCCCCCACCCCCACCCCCCCCCCCACCACCTCTCCTCACTTTTGTAAAGAATATACTGATCCTATAAGATTTATTGCTTTTTTTAGTGTTCCTCTTGAAGAAGACCTTTTTTTTTTTTCCTCCTTCCACGTAGATTATCGGAGTTAAGGGAAGTAGTCATAATGTCTTCCTTAGACCATTTGTGAAGGAATCTATGTTATTAGGAAGGAGATCTCAAATCTGCTTTATTTAAGTATTAATATGTGCACATTGGCACATTTCGTTTTATAGTATTTTTCAGTCAGTAATACTCTTAGCGCTCGGCTGGCACCATTTAGAGTGTGCTTCCTGTATTGCAATATTTTATTATATTTTTTTTTCCCCACAAAATTTGAAGGAGCTTATTATCATGCAAAAGTATGCATTGACTACATAGGTTTAATCAGCAATCAGGCAACCTCCTATGTAAAGAGGGTTGACTAAGTAAGTAAATAAATGCGAAGGAGCTACACCTCATGGTAGAAGAGGGTTGACTAAGTAAGTAAATAAATCTGAAGGAGCTACACCTCATGGTAGAAGAGGGTTGACTAAGTAAGTAAATAAATGTGAAGGAGCTACACCTCATGGTAGAAGAGGGTTGACTAAGTAAGTAAATAAATGTGAAGGAGCTACACCTCATGGTAGAAGAGGGTTGACTAAGTAAGTAAGTAAATCTGAAGGAGAGGCTATTTACCTCACGGTTAGAAGAGAAGGGTTTTGACTAAGTAAGTTAGTAAATTTAAAGTTGTTCTTGATAAAAGTACAGAAAGCACCGTAATACGCAGAGGATTTCTTAAAAGGTGACTATCATTTTTTTCGATGAAGTTAAAGTTTTTGTTGTTATACAGTTTGAATGGGTGAGTCAAAATTCGACGTTTTTTTTTTTAGATTGGTTATTTTGTTTTGACCAGAGCAGGAAGTAAAGTAGGTAATTATATGAAAGATAGTAGTGAGTAAAATTATGTAACCACCTTCCAAACATGCAAAAATCCTCCCTCTTAGGGTGACTCTAGGAATTTATTGAGTACACTATTAAGAAAGTCAGAAAAGCAAAGTTTAAATATAATACAGGTGATGAAGGTGTTGCTGACAGACTTATGAGTCAGGAGGATCTGTTTCCAGTGAACGTAGAAGAATTGTTGATAGAAAGAGATGTGAAAGCGACAGAGTTTTTTCTAAAAGCTGTGAATGCAATCGCGTTTAAAAATTTGAAAATCCATGAAGTATGATGTTTTAGTGAATGGGTGAAATATGCCTAAAGTGATCTGATGAATAAGTAACGTTTATAATAAATAATTTTGAAGGAATTGTAATTCTTTAAACAGTAAAAGTCAGACCTATAGGTTCAATAAGTTTTTTTAAAAAATTGAAAGTCATCAATTGACGGAAGTTTTTGTTTTTTTTTAACAGTATGACAAATGACGTGAATATCCAATTAGGATGTCACCATCACTGATAAATTTACTGAAGAGAAAAGCAAAGAATGAGAAACAAATAGTGAGGAAGCAAACTTTTAGAAAAATGAAAAAATGAATGCGTGAACCCAATGGAAACATGCAACAAAATCCTCCCCTGATACCCTTGGAAGTTATAGGCCCATGAAAGTAACATGGGGTAATACTGGAACATTTGCTGATGATGTGTAGGAGGGGTTCCAGTAAACGTGAAACAGTTGCTGTAATTGACCTACAGCAGTTTTTCTCAAGCAGTGTGCTGCAAACATTTTAAAAATTGACTACATGAAGTATATTTTTAGTGACCATGTAATATAAAAGTGATCTTACAGCTTGAATTCGTTCAATAATAATTGAAGCTATTAACTTCTTTAAACAAAAATAGATATACTTCAAAGTTATTTTAAACAGTTAAAAGAAAGTCAAATTGAGAGTTTTATTTATTCTAAAGTATCCACAAATGAGTGTATTTAATTAATATACATCACTGTAATTTTTTATTCAGGCGCGGGGTCAGATAGGTGTGCCGCAAACTTTTAGAAAAATAAAAAGTGTGCCGTGAACACAAAAAAAGGTTGAGAAACGCTGACATCGAGGATGCTTATAACAGTATGAACTTTGAAACATTAATGAACTGTGTAATGGCTTGCGGTGTTAACCCTTGGCTAACAAGATGGATAGCAGCTACCTTAACTGAGAGATCAGTTGCATTTCGCCTGTTATTGTTTTAATTATTATTGACCTTTTATAAAAAATATACAGTAGCCTACTCTTCTACAATTTACCTCAAAGATTTTTGTTATTTCTCACATTTTTTCAACCTTCCCTCAAACTCTAGCGGCACACCAGTTGAGAGTCACTGCTGTAGAGGGCAATCATGTGTGAAGTGATTATTTTTTTAATTAACATACTATTAATCCTTGTATCTTCTGTGGGTTTGTTCATTCTTATCCTTTGAGTGTATGATATTGTCAGGTCGTATCTTTTTGTACTCTTTAAGGGCTTATTCATTCTTAATAGGTGTGTCCGTGAGAAGTCAATTCATATCCTGTTGATCTATGATATTATTCTAATCTTGGTAGCCTGTTTGATATGATTCATTTGTATCCTTTGGATTTATGATTTAATTTATTCTTATCATGTGAGTCTCTATGCTATAATTCATTCTTATCCTTGGTGTTTATGATGCTCTTCATTCTTATCTTGTAACCCTGTATGGTATTATTCAAGTTTATCCTTTGTGTATAGGATGTTATTCATTCTTATCTTGTAACCCTGTATGGTATTATTCAAGTTTATCCTTTGTGTATAGGATGTTATTTATTGTTATCTTGTGACCCTGTGTGGTGTTATTCAAGTTTATCCTTTGTGTATAGGATGTTATTCATTCTTATCTTGTAACCCTGTATGGTATTATTCAAGTTTATCCTTTGTGTATAGGATGTTATTTATTGTTATCTTGTGACCCTGTGTGGTGTTATTCAAGTTTATCCTTTGTGTATAGGATGTTATTTATTGTTATCTTGTGACCCTGTGTGGTGTTATTCAAGTTTATCCTTTGTGTATAGGATGTTATTTATTGTTATCTTGTGACCCTGTGTGGTGTTATTCAAGTTTATCCTTTGTGTATAGGATGTTATTTATTGTTAACTTGTGACCCTGTGTGGTGTTATTCAAGTTTATCCTTTGTGTATAGGATGTTATTTATTGTTATCTTGTGACCCTGTGTGGTGTTATTCAAGTTTATCCTTTGTGTATAGGATGTTATTTATTGTTATCTTGTGACCCTGTGTGGTGTTATTCAAGTTTATCCTTTGTGTATAGGATGTTATTTATTGTTATCTTGTAACCCTGTGTGGTGTTATTCAAGTTTATCCTTTGTGTATAGGATGTTATTTATTGTTATCTTGTGACCCTGTGTGGTGTTATTCAAGTTTATCCTTTGTGTATAGGATGTTATTTATTGTTATCTTATGAACCTGTATGGTGTTATTCAAGTTTATCCTTTGTGTATAGGATGTTATTTATTGTTATCTTATGAACCTGTGTGGTGTTATTCAAGTTTATCCTTTGTGTATAAGATGTTATTTAATGTTATCTTGTGTACATGTCTGGTGTTATTCAAGTTTATCCTTTGTGTATAGGATGTTATTTATTGTTATCTTGTGAACCTGTGTGGTGTTATTCAAGTTTATCCTTTGTGTATAGGATGTTATTTATTGTTATCTTGTGAACCTGTGTGGTGTTATTCAAGTTTATCCTTTGTGTATAGGATGTTATTTATTGTTAACTTGTGACCCTGTGTGGTGTTATTCAAGTTTATCCTTTGTGTATAGGATGTTATTTATTTTTAACTTGTGACCCTGTGTGGTGTTATTCAAGTTTATCCTTTGTGTATAGGATGTTATTTATTGTTAACATGTGACCCTGTTTGGTGTTATTCAAGTTAATCCTTTTTTTTTAATAGGATGTTATTTATTCTTAAAGTGTGAGCCTGCACGATATTAGTCATGTTTGTTCTTTGGGTATAGGATGTTATTTATTTTGTGAGGCTGTTTGATATAATTCATTCTTATTCCTGGGGTCAGTGATACTATTTATAATTCTTTCTTATCTGGTGAGCATGTATGATATTATGTGTGAATATTGATTCTTATCTATTTCATTGATATTGCATTATTCATGTTTGAATCTTCTCAGGTCTGGAGACTCAACAGCACGAATCTGGAACATGAATGACAACAACAGTGGTACCAGCGCTAGTCAGCTCGTCTTACGGCACTGTATACAGAAAGGAGGAACTGAGGTCCCTAGTAATAAAGATGTCACATCTCTGGACTGGGTGGTGAGTGAAATAGATCACTAGTTGGTCTGAGTACTTGGTTGTGTTAGTGATGTCATGAACAGATGGTGTGGTCAGTAAGTGTGTAAGATTAGGAAGCCTGTAAGTGGATGGGCAACTCCGCATCAGAAGTTGGTCTGAGTATCTGGTTGTGTTATGATGTCATATTCAGGACAATAATTTATGTACAACATAATGGTTATTTTCACAATTGCTTCAAGCTGACAGCATGGATAAAACCAGGAGTGCAGTTGCAAGTTGTAACCAAGGTGGAGTGGGTTTAATTCTCAGCACAGGCTGGAAAAGACAACCAGAGGTGGACACTTGGGAGTCATGACACAAATGGGTTCTTTCCACCCCACCCCCCAGAGTGTAAAGAAGATAAAGGGCTGAAACACTTGTCCAACAGAGGGACAGCTTCTGATGATCAGATTGCCTCCCGTTGTATCACTCTATACAGAGTTTCCTGTCAAGTCACAGTACTCAATATGTTTTCAATTTTTCTGGTGACTTCACTAAGTACAGTATATAAATAAATTGATATTTTTTTTTCTTATTTCAGGTAAAAAGACATATCCTACTTTTTTTTTCTCTTGTTTTGCATTCCTGGCATATTTTAAGATTCTGTACAGAGGTGCAGGACTTTAGAAGGTTAACAAGAACTGCATTCGAGAATATTGTTGCATGGCTATTTTTAATAGCATTTTTCATAATATGCAGTCCTTGTCCAGCATTAATGTCACCTGATTGCATATGTCACATGTCTGGTTTCAGTGTGACGGAGCACTTTTAGCCACCGGTTCTTATGACGGGTTTGCCAGAATATGGAGCATAGATGGTAAGTTACTTTGTAAATGAGACATGCTTGTTATGGTTTCCTTCAATCAGCATTGTCTTTGTTGGGGATGGGGAGTAGAATATACAGGTCTGTGTTTATCAAAAATCCTCGGGGATGTCACAGAATTATTGGGTCGATCGCTTTTCCTCTCCGGCAGTATTTAGTTACATTTTTGTGTGTACTAAATTTCTGTGGTCGGCACATTTTCTTTCTCTATTATCAAGCAGATATTTTGTACTTTCAAATCATCTTACACTCCTCTCAGTAAAATTCGTCATATCTGTTTGTTTACACATTCATTTCTGCTGGAAAAGGAGACGGATGAGATAATATTAACCAACAATCATGTTGGAAAATTTCGGATGTGCCCGACATCAGGCTACGGATTAGCACTATTCAGCAAGTATAGACCAGTTATATTAGTGATTGCGTCTTTAAACTGTCTGGGTCGTTCACGGGTCCTATATACCACAGTTATGTGAGTGTCATGAGAATGACCTCAGCCAATAATGCACTTTTTTGGGGTGCAAAATTGGCTGAGCGTCCATTCACGATGTACTGTCACAGCAAGGCGATGGCGCCGTTTGGTTGGTCCTAGGTTCAATTCCCGGTAAACCTATCACTTTTATTTTCTTTTCTGTTGTCAAGTGTCATCCTTTATGTCCAACGAGTACCTATTAATTACTTTTATTTATTTATTTACTAATTTATTTACTGTTCACAGGACTCAAGGTTTCCTCCATTATTTATTTAGGAGTTCACCCATCCGTGACTTTAACCTACCCGTCTATTCTGTGTTATTTGTCTTCCACTACACATTACTGGACACAAATAATTCGGCCTTTATAAGATCTATACTTGCTGAAAGGAAAGTTATATTAGTGATTGAGTCTTTAAACTGTCTGGGTCGTCCACGGGTCAAATATACCATACTTGTGTGAGTTTCATGAGAATGACCTCAGCCAATAATGCACTTTTTTTTTGGGTGCAAAATTGGCTGAGCATCCTTTCCCGATGTACTGTCACAGCAAGGTGATGGCGCCGTTTGGTTGGTCCTAGGTTCGATTCCTGGTAAGCCTATTGCTTATATTTTCTTTTCTGTTGTCTGGTGTCATCCTTTATGTCCAGCCGTCTGAATAGAACTAGAACAGGTGGTAACTCAGTGAGAGATAAGGTAAAGAGAATAGATTTTCACGAGTGAAATCGTGAAAGGTAGAGTCTATCCCTGGATTGAGAAGATACTCTAGTCCAGCCTATCTCTACAACAGAAATTTGTCGATCAAACAGTACACTTTCTATATCCAGTATATATAATATATATCAACCACTCACACACACACACACACACAGATAAGTGACGACACTTAGACGCACAAACGTGAAACTATATTTATGGGTAGGGATATTGGGACGAGCTGACCGACACAGGTAATTAAGTTTTATGTTACTTTTATTTACCATAAAGAAACTTCACAACAGTTATTATCAAAAAATATCAGAATATAAAAATCATAGGTTACAGAATTAATAAAGGAATAGACACATAAGCGCAATCGCCTCTGTTGAGACAAGTTCCCACAAGAAGAAGTTAATTAACCCCCAAAAGGTCAAAAGATTAGCACTATGGTATAGAATTTGACTATACTGTAAAGAACAGAGTTTCTAGTTAGTCTATTCTGAAAAAATGAACAGTATTAGCAAACATAAGAAGAAAAAACAAAGTGAGTATATTAGTTATACAATATAAGAATTATTCATCCCTGCTTTCACTCGCTCTGACAAACATGTGATCACATTTCATTCTCGCTTACCGAATAAGTGTTTGACAACAGCTTGAACATATCTCCATGCTCCAGGTAACAGATTCAGTGTCGGTTCTTTTGGCAAAATAAGCCCCAGTTCTTCAAATGACTGTTTAATCCTCTTATTTGATGAACGCCTATTTTGTTTTATTGACTCTGTTCATGTCACAGCAATTAGTCCAGGTATGAAACACAACTTCGAGATCAAAATAGTCACAGTGTACAGTAGCTTGAAATATTCGATAGTAAAATAGAATGTCAGGTAGATAAATCTTTTTCTTCAGGATAAATCCTCGCCACAACACAAGTGGTCGGTAGTCAGGTAATGTTAAATTTGATATCCTTCGCCACAGCGGGCTGAATGTAGATGAAAAAGGAAATCTGGATAGCTATAAGTCCAGTTACAATTATTCTTATTGTCTTTTGTTGGTACTCTCTCTCTTTCTGGGTAAACCAAGAGAGCCGAACAGGTAAACCTCAAAGACCCGCTGGGTGCATAAGAATGTTTGTTTGGCGTCTATTGTACTTAGACTCGTTTTCTCAGATTTATATTGAAGCCGCTGGTAGGTTTTGGGTAGTGACCCGCACTAAATTTATAGGAAGAAAAATGCAACATTTAACCACAATCAGTGTCTATCCTAAAAATAACCCGCATAGAGGTATAATTTAATATCCACTCGGCTATTAAATTAAAAATAGAAAAACACAAGTGTATATCTTATTTATCGTTTAACAAAAACCCCATGAAATAAGCGCTAGTCATTTATAAAATTGCTCATAATGAATTAGAAATAAATATTTATTTCGTCAGTACTCATAATGAATAGTGCATTTACTAGTTGACCAAAATATCTCTTAGACCAAAATATCTCTTACTAGTTAATAGCAAGTAATTAAATTAAAAAGTTCTATATGTTGTTTTAAATCGCTAGTCAATTAGCACAAAAATCCTAGTCAACCATCACGACGAACTTTAAAAATTAAATCACTCAACACAGAAAAATCTTAGTGAAATATAATGCCGGACTTAACAATTAAATCACTCAAGAGGCTATTATAAATATTTACCGCAACACAAAATGACTATCTCCAATCGAAAAAAAACTAAGAAATTCCACTGGTGTAGTGGATCTAGAATATCGAAGCTAGACGTCTGAAAATTTGTGGGTACTAGATAAACTGAGTTGGAAAGCTGGAATATATATATAAAATAGACAAAAAGTCACTGACCAGCTTGACACATAACACCTTTGGGGAATTCCGTGGTCAAATTTTGAATCAAAGTTAATTTTGCCACCTCTTGCCGACTGCCAGACCCCGGCAGCGAGCAAACTGTCTTTTGATCTCCGCTCATCTGTAGCTAATTTTGTTCACGAACGAATGGATGGGGGGGGGGTGGACTGTGATTGATTATCTCCCCTGACCAATGTAACTAACAAAAGTACGACTTTTGAATAATCGCCCTTGATTTTCTTCATTAGCTTATCTCCCCCTTTTCTCTTTCTACTGGCATCTATCAAAAGGTAAAACTTTTGAATTATCGCTCTTGATTCTACAAATATACGACCCGTCCCCTCTCTCTACATGTAAAACGGTCTGATTTTAAACATTCCTAGTGCCTGTTAAGACAATAGAGAAAAGAAAAGAATAAGGCATGGCAAAATTATGAATGAAACAGATGAATGAATCGGAGTTAGGGGTACTGCATTAACAAAACGTGCCTAACTAATAAGGAAGAAAAGGTGGAAAACAGGTGGAAGCAAAACGTGTAGATATCACGTAATATATTTACATACTTCTGTCACAACCACACACACCAGGTGACCACGCACACCAGCTGACCACGCAAACCAGGTGACCAGGCACACCAAGTGACCACTCACACCAGGTGCCCACTCACTTTAGGTGACCACTCACACCAGGTAACTGCTCACACCAGGTGACCACTCACACCAGGTGACTGCTCACACTAGGTGACTGGCGTTGATTAATGGAAAGAGCCAGACACATAACAGTGGAACAAGAGATCTTCTGCGTTCATCCTGAAAGGACGTTGGTTGCGCTGTGTCGCCGTTTACAGCAAAGCTGCGATATCTGCGCCTTTCGGCCCGACACATCCGACTTTGGCACAGCATTTTTTAGGACCGGGTTTGCCTTCCCACTTCAATCCCTACTCTTTCAGCCAGACTGCACTGATGCAGCCTGTTTCCAGGACCACCACTTGGAGGTGGAGTAGGGTCTTGGTCAGCTCTGGTTCGCTGACGCAAGCAGTCAGCTATGGGTCGCTGACTGCATTCCACTTTTGACGCATCTTAGGTCCCGAACAAGAGATAAGAAAATGATGTTGACATTGGATGGGATACACTGGAAAAAAAAAACAGCTGAGAGCGTTACATGACAGTCCTTGTTCTGGAATCCTCCAGGTAAAATAATTGAGGGAGACCCCTGGGAAAAAAAACACATTAAGAAGAGCACAGGAGAAAAAGGATAAAGAAGACATGGAAAGGATTTCAGTGATGGCACAAGATAAGTCATAGACTGGGTGATGCACCAGACAACAGATGACACAAGATAAGTCATAGACTGGGTGATGCACCAGACAACAGATGACACAAGATAAGTCATAGACTGGGTGATGCACCAGACAACAGATGACACAAGATAAGTCATAGACTGGGTGATGCACCAGACAACAGATGACACAAGATAAGTCATAGACTGGGTGATGCACCAGACAACAGATGGCACAAGATAAGTCATAGACTGGGTGATGCACCAGACAACAGATGGCACAAGATAAGTCATAGACTGGGTGATGCACCAGACAACAGATGGCACAAGATAAGTCATAGACTGGGTGATGCACCAGACAACAGATGACACAAGATAAGTCATAGACTGGGTGATGCACCAGACAACAGATGACACAAGATAAGTCATAGACTGGGTGATGCACCAGACAACAGATGTCACAAGATAAGTCATAGACTGGGTGATGCACCAGACAACAGATGTCACAAGATAAGTCATAGACTGGGTGATGCACCAGACAACAGATGTCACAAGATAAGTCATAGACTGGGTGATGCACCAGACAACAGATGGCACAAGATAAGTCATAGACTGGGTGATGCACCAGACAACAGATGTCACAAGATAAGTCATAGACTGGGTGATGCACCAGACAACAGATGTCACAAGATAAGTCATAGACTGGGTGATGCACCAGACAACAGATGTCACAAGATAAGTCATAGACGGGTGATGCACCAGACAACAGATGTCACAAGATAAGTCATAGACTGGGTGATGCACCAGACAACAGATGTCACAAGATAAGTCATAGACTGGGTGATGCACCAGACAACAGATGGCACAAGATAAGTCATAGACTGGGTGATGCACCAGACAACAGATGACACAAGATAAGTCATAGACTGGGTGATGCACCAGACCAGATGACAACAGATGACACAAGATAAGTCATAGACTGGGTGATGCACCAGACAACAGATGACACAAGATAAGTCATAGACTGGGTGATGCACCAGACAACAGATGTCACAAGATAAGTCATAGACTGGGTGATGCACCAGACAACAGATGACACAAGATAAGTCATAGACTGGGTGATGCACCAGACAACAGATGACACAAGATAAGTCATAGACTGGGTGATGCACCAGACAACAGATGACACAAGATAAGTCATAGACTGGGTGATGCACCAGACAACAGATGACACAAGATAAGTCATAGACTGGGTGATGCACCAGACAACAGATGACACAAGATAAGTCATAGACTGGGTGATGCACCAGACAACAGATGTCACAAGATAAGTCATAGACTGGGTGATGCACCAGACAACAGATGACACAAGATAAGTCATAGACTGGGTGATGCACCAGACAACAGATGACACAAGATAAGTCATAGACTGGGTGATTGTTAAGGTATTTTATTGGCATGGTCTGCTAGAGGTTAACAGCATAAGATTAATAGGTGACTACGTTTAATATAATGTAAATAATTGTTAGTTAGTGTACGCGATACACACGATTGATTATGACGTGTATGCGTTGGTATGTCACGCACCGTGACTAGGTTACCACACCCTTTTCTTAGATGACCGTCAAACGGATAAGACGTGTCCTATAATCCTTCCAGTGGTAGGCATGATATTGCCGCACATATGTTATTGCAGTACGGACATGGGTCAGTCCGATATTCTTATGAAGAGAGGAATGTATCGAGGTTAGTAATTTTAACTAAAGTCAAGGAAGGATGAAATTATGGTCCACATTCGTTTTATATCGCCAGACGTCTAATCTCATTGTCGGCCGTTGGATGTCCCAACCGCGCGTACATATAGTTACGACGTTCTGACTATAGTGTTGCATATTATTGGACCAGGACTATAATGCATGGATAGCATTTATGATGTATGATTCAATTCTAAATATATAATGTTTTTCAAATCAACCTCCATGGACTGTCTACTGTTTGAAATGTATATTAAAAATTGTGTGGACTCGAGAAGAGACTTATCACGTTCATTGAAGTTACAAATTCAACAATTATGATACTGAGTTCAAACCTTGTGACAGACAGAAAGTATTAACTCACATTCGCGTAACTATTCCAACAATAGCACGATCAAGAATTAATGAATCAAATGACCAGAACTAAGAAGCTTATTGAATCAATGAGAACGGTGGCTTTCCACAACGACCACTGAAATAGAAGACGGGGCCGCAACAACAATAAAAGAAGTGAATCGTATAAAGTCCCGCAACAAAGTGGTTGCCATTGCTGGGGAACGAAGGAAGAAAGAAATTTTTCTTGTTTACATACTTTCACGGACTGTTTACGATTACAAGAAAACGTTCAAGTCACATGATTCCGAACATGACGTGGCTTGTGTAACTATGCAAAAATCAGTGACGTCACAATATTCCGTGTACAAGCCAACGATCGAAGGACGATGCCAGCTCACCTAATGTTTCATTCAAGAATACAACTTCTCAGTAGATCATAGGATTGAAAAGACATTATTTACCAACAAGGAGCAAACAGTCCTATCCTCTAGTCTAGGCCGTTGGTGAAGATCGCATCGGACGACGGGTAAAAAGATAAGTCTCAGTTCGTGACTGTTGTCATTCATAAGAAACATCACTGAGTCTAATTCACATTTTGCAGGCATGTCCGTTCTATATATTTTATATGCACGCTATATTTGTTTTCATTGTTTGTGCTGTGCCTAATTTGTGGGAGGTTGGAGTGGAGATTCAGAATGAATAAATTATGGCTCTACGGATTGCCGATATTCATTCTGAACGGTCTTTAGGGTAGTGAATTAAATCGCGTTTCGCGGAGAACGCGTCGATGACATTTCCGGGGCTTGTTTCGTTCGGGACTGCATTTAATTCACAGTATATGTTAGATGTCTAGTTTGGTGAAATAATCGGTGTATTTTATCGTATTCAGTTTTAAATTCTATTTAGTTTGGTAACAATGTTAGTAATCTATCTTGTTCTTTCTGATCTTGCTATTATTCAGTTCATTTTTTTTTGGTATAACCGTCAATGAGTCCATGGTTGCGTCAGTAATTTTTTGTGTACGGAGATTTAACTCTATATTCAGTTAACCTTCACCCTACTCTATAGTTTCCGGTTTGCAGATTTGGTTTCATAATATCAATTTTTATTGTAGAAACGTCTTGTTTCGTGATAATATGGTTTGTTTATCCTTGGTTTACCCATCGTATCGTATGTCCTCATTTCATCTGTTCATGATTTAACACTAATAATATAATTTCTTGCTTAATAAGAGTGTATATGAATATAATTAAAATTTAATGACTTTTAAGGAGAATTAGGGACTTTGCACCAATTTGCAGTGGTAGTCCAAGAAATGGGCGATGCACTTTATAGCTCATGATTAAGGCATAATATAATAATAATATATATTTATAAAATAATTTGACTTTTTAGTCTGTCCTGCATATAAAGGACATAGTGTATATTATTTGGTACATTTTTTCCATTACTAAATGATTTACTTAGCACATATCACTGACTGAATGATATAATACTTGAGGAATAATACTATTTATTATTAGGTGCATGATAGTAATTCAGCACCCGAAATAGATAAATATCATAACTATTTATGATATATTAACGAGTATATATGTAATATTTTCCCAACATAGTATGTCTATGTATGGAATCTACAAATAATAGTTAGATAATATTACAATTAATTAAATTGAACATTCCCAGATTAAGTTCAATAATATTATGATTGTTTATATCGACTATTCATAAATTGAATAAGTATAATAATTACTTAAAATTTATTGGTGATTATTACATAACCATTACGTACAATATTAACGTCAAGATGCTTAACTTAGACTATTTTATTAAAAATGGTAAAGATTTTGGGAAAAAAGGAGAACTTCTCGGGCTTATGCATTGGCTGAATTTGCAAAATATAAAGCAGAGATGGAAGAACTTGAAAGAAAACAGGGGGAAAAGGAGGGAGAATTAAGACAAGGAGAAGGAAGAAAGATAGCAAGAGATGAAATCCTACGGATTGAAGAAGAGAATAAATTGAAACGACAAAAAATCATACTGCAGCAAGAAATGGAATTGCAACGACTTAAATTAGAAACAGCAAAACTTAATTCACAGGGCGCTGCAGCAACCCAAAATGATACTGCTCAATCTGGATCTTCATCCACACGACTTAAAGGTAATTATTACTTTAAGCTGCCTCCATTCAAGTTACACGTAGATGACCTTTCATCGTGGCTCGCGCGCTTTGAGGACATATGTAAGGTGAATAACCTTGACAAAGCGGCATGGGCACTGAAACTTAAGGAATTTCTAGATGGCGAACCTGCAAGTGCAGCACAAAATATAGATCCAACACTATCAACAGACTATGAGGCCATTAAGACGTTGTTACTACGTCGTTTCCACTTGAACGAAGAGGCATGTAGATTGCGTTTTAAAAGTTTGTTGCCAGATAACAATAGAGATTTCACAGGTTTTATTGCTAACATACGCAATACTTTTAACAGATGGGTTGAACTGGCAGGTGTCAACAAATCCTACGACAAGTTAGTCGATTTGTTATTGAGGGATAAAGTATTATCGTCTGTCAGCCCACCATTCTTTGCTTATCTGCAAGAAAGAAAACCAGAATCTATTGATGAGTTAGAAAAAATTTCCTTAAATTACTGCACAGCTCATCCGAATGCTAATATTTCTGGCACATTGATAAGAGAACCACTTCCTGTAGCCTCCAATATGGCATATCATAATCATAACAAACCTAGAACACACAGTGTAGACAGGGGTAGGTTCAAAGGAAACTATGACATTAATTTTCATAAGGGACAGAATAACTTTAACAATAACTTTAATAGAGGACGACAACAAACCAGAAACTATTCACCTCAGTCAAGAAATAACAGTAATCCACGTAACTCAAGTTATAATCGATCATATAACTATAATAATGATTACAAGTGGAACAATAGCGATAATTATAACTCGAGACATCGAGATAACAGTTACAATAGAGGACAACGGGATAATTCATCTAATTATTCTCGTCATCGTTCTCATTCTCGTAGATCGACAACTTATAACCATAATACAGGGGCAGCTGTTACTACTGCTACAACCCCTAGGGTTCAGAGTTCAACTACTGATAACAAAATACAGTCATCGTCTACTTGTTTTGCAATGAATTATAACGTGGCAAATAGTTGCCCAACATGTAATCTTATATTTCAGAAAGCAAAAGAGACAGTTCTGAACTGCGGTCATATTCTACCAGAAGTCAGTCTAGCAGTCAATGACGGAACAGGATCACTGATCTTCAACAGAGGAAAAGTTAATGGATCCATCGTCTCAGTCTTAAGAGATTCGGGATCGACCACGATCGGAATCCGTCAGACACTTGTTCATCCAAATTGTGCAACTGGAGAACATGTCAGGTGCATGACTTTTGGGGGAACCATAGAATATTATCCAACAGCTATTATTTACATTGACACACCTTTCTTCACAGGCAATGTTAAAGCATGCATGTTAAGAAACCCAATTGCCGACCTTATGGTGGGATGCATACACGGGAGTAAAGATTGCACACCAGATGAGATTATTCAATGGGAAAAAAATAATCTATACATCGGAAATGCAGCAATAACCAGAGCACATACAAAACAATTAGAGACTATAGACACGGAAAACAAGGAAACAAATGATCATGAAAATATCGAGATTCATTCTGCTATTGACCGAGTATCATTTGCTGCAAAACAGAGGGAAGACAGGTCACTAACAAAATTTTTTACGCTGGTCAACAAAGATGACAATCTTTCTAGGAACATAAATTATAGTCAGTGGTTTAGTATTAAAAATGACATTTTATTAAGATGTTTTATGGATAAAACTCAGATAAGACAACAAGTCATGGTACCTTTTGCTTTTAGGCGGTACATACTTCAACATGCACATGATTCTAAGTGTGCAGGTCACATGGGTTATACTCGTACACGTTCACGAGTATTATCTTCTTTTTTTTTGGCCGGGAGTATCACGAGATATTTCACAGTACGTACGCTCCTGTACGATATGCCAAGAAGTGAAAGCACGGGGAGCCTTTCACACGGCGCCTATTCAGGCTTGTGATATATCGGTGAGACCTTTCGACAAAATGGCCATTGATATCATTGGCCCACTTTTACCATCAGCCAGAGGACATAGGTTTATTCTCACTTGCATCGATTTATGCACACGATGGCCAGAAGCCATCCCATTAAAAACAACCACCACCACAGATGTAGCTGATGCACTACACTTGATCTTTTCTAGAGTAGGTTTTTCCTAGAAAACTTTTGTCAGATCATGGTTCTCAATTTATATCTGAGACTATGACGGAGGTAATGAAGACTTGGCAAATAGATAGAAACCTCAGCAGCATTTATCACCCAATGAGTAATGGTGCTGTAGAAAGACTTAACCGTACACTCAAACAAATGCTACATAAAGTTACAGTTAACCATCCACAGGACTGGGACAGAGTGCTACCAGCGGTGTTATTCGCTTATCGAGAGGTGCCAAATGAACAAACTGGCTTCTCTCCGTTTCATTTAGTCTTTGGCGCTCCTCCAAGAGGTCCTATGGGACTGATAAAAGATTTATTAATCGATTCTGAGATGACTCAGGACACTCAGTCATCCTATGAATATGTAATTAATCTCCGGAATAACATTATTGATGCCTGTCAAATGGCAACAGCTTCATCTGAGGCTGCGAAAGAGAAAGCTAGAACTTTCCAAAACAGTAATAGACGATTACGTCAATTATTTCCAGGAGATCAAGCTTATGTGTTATTGCCACATAACAATAATAGACTACTAATCTCGTGGAATGGTCCTTACCAGGTTATCAATAAGATTTCTGATGTTGATTATGTCCTGGACATTAAGGGACATCACAAAATATTTCACATAAATATGCTCAAGCAATTTCATACTCGACCTGAACATCTACAAGCTATTTTTCATGAATTAGATGACACTTTCAGACCTACATGTCACTATTCTAATTTATCCGTTATCCAGGAAGAAGAATCTTCTTTTCCTGAGGTACAGTTAGCTTTACCTGTACCTGTAGTACAATCTAGCGAATCTTGGCGGGACGTAACCATCTCTTCGTCGGTTACACCGCAACAGCATCAAAAGATTGCTGATCTGCTACAATCTTATCCAGATGTGTTGACCGATGTTCCAGGTCGCACATCAGTCATTAATCATGACATCACTCTTAACGAGGATACTCCAATTCGGGTACATCCTTATTCTGTTCCTATACACTTTCTTACTAAAACTACTAAGGAACTTGAACAGATGTTATCTTTAGGAATTATCGAAACTAGTAATTCCCCATTTTCTTCTCCATTAGTTATTGTCCGAAAGAAGGACAATAACATTAGACTATGCGTCGACTATAGAAAATTAAATGCACAAACGATAGTTGATAGCGAACCACATCCACTTCTCGATGACTTACTGCCACGTCTATCGACAGCAACTATATTTACTAAGATAGACTTAACTAAAGGTTATTGGCAGATACCACTAACCGAAAAAGCAAAATACTACACAGCGTTTTCAACTCCGCTAGGTCTATACCAGTGGAACGTGATGCCTTTTGGGCTGGTTAACGCTCCAGCTACCTTTGTTCGCATGATGCGACACATTTTTTCAGGTAGACCAGACATTATTACATATATAGATGACATATGCTTGTTTAGTTCATCTTTTGAGGAACATTTTTTGGGTCTTGGATACGTTTTTGATACCTTGAGAAGGTACAAGTTAACTGCTAAACCTACAAAATTACAGGTAGCATTTCATGAGATCACTTTTTTGGGTCACATTATTGGAGCTGGATATATCCGAACATTACCCAGTACAGTTTCAAAAATTTTAAACATTTCCGTTCCTCAAACGAAGAAACAAGTGAGAAGCTTGTTAGGTCTAGTCCAATATTACAGTAGATTCGTACCTAACTTGTCATCCATCACTGCTGTATTGTCCTCATTACTAAAGAAGAACATGCCAGTGAAAGTGACATGGACTGACGAATGTGACAGAATTTTTCGGCAAATAATTTCTATATTTTCAAATCCACCTATTTTGAGATTAATTGATGCTTCTAAAAAGTTCATTCTTCGTACAGATGCGAGTAACTACGGAATTGGCGCATGTTTGCTCCAATACCATGACGACATCCTCCATCCAAACTTGTACGTGTCACGAAAACTGAAACCACCAGAAGTGAAGTACTCTACGGTTGATCGCGAACTCTTAGCCGTCGTGTGGGCGATAACCAAACTAGAAAAATTCCTACTGGGAGCCCCTTTTGTAGTACAAACCGATCAAAGGGCCGTAGCATCACTACAACGAGCAAATCACAAGAGTCCAAAATTGACCAGATTTGCTATACTCCTCCAACCCTTCGAGTTTTCAATCGAGTACATCACAGGATCCGACAACATCTTGGCAGATACATTATCTCGAAATCCTAATGATGTCGATTCCTAATTTACGTTGTTTGTCGCAAAGACAATACTATGTACAGAGAAACTTAATCAAAGAACATAGCACCATCGTTGCTTTTTGACACATGAATGAACCATTTACTCAGCTGCTTTCTATAGGCAAATTATACGCAAAGTGACTGCAATCAATTGACACTATATTCGTCTTTACACCGGGACTTTCCTGGTTTACATTTGTCACAACATTGTTTCAAAACACTTCGGAGAAAATAAATGACATTCCAGTCGAACTAATTCGTTATATAACGTGATTCAGAATACTTGAACATTTTGTCTAATGGAAATTCAAGGATCAAGACTACGAATGGATCTTCATATCCAATGTTAATTACTTTAATTTATTCTTTAAAACTAATCCACATTAAAATGACAAGTGAGTTGAATTTTAAAAAAATGAATGAAACTTAAAAAAATGAAAGAAAGAAAAGAAAACTCACATAATTCTTTGATTATATTCTTAGAATTACATGATTATATTGCATACTATTGTTTAAATTAGTTAGAAAGGTATTAATAACTTAATACTACACTTACTTGATGTTCAACACACATAACTTAGTTAAATTTATACATCATTTTTTTTTTTTCTTTCTCTAATTTATTCTTTATTCGTTATTATGTCTTTCTTTAACAGATCCTCTCATTTTTCTTACATTAGATTTTCAACAACTTATTCTTATTCCATACCTAGTATAGTTATTTAGTTTAATTTTAACACTTTAAATTAGTCTGACATGACATTTTATCACGACATATTTTAAGTTAATTAATTATTTAATTAGAGATCGACATTACCATTCTCTTTTAGTTCTTATTACCATTTATATTTATTTATGATATAAATAATGAATATATTACATGACTATTGGTTAGTCGACATGACCACGACATTGGTTCTAGACAGAACGTCGTAGGCCATATGCCGCAATCTCGTTAAATTTTTTTTTTTTGATATTGTTAACATATTGGTATTTTTTCAGATGGGTTTTTGTTAAAAAAAAATCTATCTAATAGATTTTTTTTTTTCCCCCAGTGGACAGGGAATTGTTAAGGTATTTTATTGGCATGGTCTGCTAGAGGTTAACAGCATAAGATTAATAGGTGACTACGTTTAATATAATGTAAATAATTGTTAGTTAGTGTACGCGATACACACGATTGATTATGACGTGTATGCGTTGGTATGTCACGCACCGTGACTAGGTTACCACACCCTTTTCTTAGATGACCGTCAAACGGATAAGACGTGTCCTATAATCCTTCCAGTGGTAGGCATGATATTGCCGCACATATGTTATTGCAGTACGGACATGGGTCAGTCCGATATTCTTATGAAGAGAGGAATGTATCGAGGTTAGTAATTTTAACTAAAGTCAAGGAAGGATGAAATTATGGTCCACATTCGTTTTATATCGCCAGACGTCTAATCTCATTGTCGGCCGTTGGATGTCCCAACCGCGCGTACATATAGTTACGACGTTCTGACTATAGTGTTGCATATTATTGGACCAGGACTATAATGCATGGATAGCATTTATGATGTATGATTCAATTCTAATATATAATGTTTTCATAATCAACCTCCATGGACTGTCTACTGTTTGAAATGTATATTAAAAATTGTGTGGACTCGAGAAGAGACTTATCACGTTCATTGAAGTTACAAATTCAACAATTATGATACTGAGTTCAAACCTTGTGACAGACAGAAAGTATTAACTCACATTCGCGTAACTATTCCAACAATAGCACGATCAAGAATTAATGAATCAAATGACCAGAACTAAGAAGCTTATTGAATCAATGAGAACGGTGGCTTTCCACAACGACCACTGAAATAGAAGACGGGGCCGCAACAACAATAAAAGAAGTGAATCGTATAAAGTCCCGCAACAGTGATGCACCAGACAACAGATGTCACAAGATAGGAAAACTTGATGGTAAACTGTCTCAAGTCCTTGTCTCTACAGGGAACTGAAGGGCAGTCATGATGATGAAATACAATGATGATGATGATATACAATGATGATGATATATGATGATGATGATATACAATGATGATGATATATGATGATGATGATATACAATGATGATAATATACAATGATGATGATGATATACAATGATGATGATATATGATGATGAAATATAATGATGATAATATACGATGATGATATACAATGATGATAATATACAATGATGATGATGAAATACAATGATGATGATGAAATACAATGATGATGATGAAATACAATGATGATAATATATGATGATGGTGATGATGATATACAATGATGATGATGAAATACAATGATGATAATATATGATGATGATGAAATACAATGATGATGATATACAATGATGATGATGAAATACAATGATGATGATATACAATGATGATGATGATGATATATGATGATGATGATGAAATACAATGATGATGATGATGATATACAAGGATGATAATATACAATGATGATGATGATATACAATGATAATGATATACAATGATGATGATATACAATGATGGTGATGAAATACAATGATGATGATATACAATGATGATGATGATATACAATGATGATGATGAAATACAATGATGATAATATACAATGATGATGATATACAATGATGATGATGAAATACAATGATGATAATATACAATGATGATGATATACAATGATGATGATGAAATACAATGATGATAATATACAATGATGATGATATACGATGATGATGATGATGATGATGATGATGATGACATACAATGATGATGATGATGATATACAATGATGATGATGATGATGAAATACAATGAAGATAATATACAATGATGATGATGATATACAATGATGATAATATACAATGATGATGATGAAATACAATGATGATAATATACAATGATGATGATATACAATGATGATGATGATGACATACAATGATGATAATATACAATGATGATGATGATATACAATGATGATGATATACAATGATGAGTTTAAATAAGTGAGGACACACCTGCACATTGATGAAAGTAAACACTCATACATTGATTGCTGTACACATTTCAGAGTAGACACTCACACACACATTCATTGATTGTTGTACACAGTACAGAGCAGGCACGCACATACACACACATTGATTGCTGTACACATTACAGAGCAGGCACACACACACACATGGATTGATGTAAACAATTCAGGGTACATCCACACATAGATGTTTGTAAACAAATAAAAACACAACTAAGAACTCTAAACATGTGAGAACATACAGATGTATTGTAAATTGAATGTAAATTGATTACTCCCACACAGATGACTTTTAAGCAAGTCAGAATACAACTACACACTGTTGATTGTAAACATATCAGGACACACCCACACATTAATTTATATAAATAGATTGTGTATGACATTTAATTAATTTCCATAGCAGCCACTTAATGTTATTGCTATGTTGTTGTTGTTTTTTTCCCTTCTTATCAGAAAATGTGATTAACGTTATCGGTAGCATGATTTATCTTGGTTCTGTCAGGAGACTACTTTAAGATGTTATGAACAATTAATGCTATCTCTTACAAAATATTTTCAGGTCGGTTAGTCAACACATTGGGTCAGCACAAGGGACCAATATTTGCACTCAAATGGAATAAACGGGGAAATTATATCTTAAGTGCAGGGGTGGATAAGGTGAGATGTTTTCTTATGTGTCAAAAGTGGAATAGAAATTTTAAAAATATTATTGATCTGAAATTATTTAAGAAAGATTTTTTTTTTCAAAAACTTTGCAATAAATAACTCATAATTATTTTCTATCTTGAAATCAAAATCGAGTTTGCATTGTCATCATCTCCTTTTTCACTCATTATGAAATTTGGGCCACAACTGCACCAAAACTCATGCTTCTGGAGCGATGATATCTTTAGTAATTCCTTTTGCTTACGATGACGATGCCAACATTATGCCCACTTGCATATTTAGTAGCCCTCTTCAGTCGTAACTGACAGTGGGAATGTGCCTCTGAGGTGATAGCCCTCAACTGTATTTTTGCCTGGTGTTCTTTCTGCGTGTTCTGTTTTTTTCTGCGTGTTGTAAGAGCTTCTTTTCGCTCAATCTGAGGTGGCGCCGTAGGGAGCCTTACCCTTGGTGTGATTGGCAGCTTCATTCTCCCAGATTGCTGGGTTTATGTCCAGTGCCTTTCTGTCTCTCTTGCACACGTCTTTGAACATTAGCTGCAGTCACCCAGTTGTTCTTTTGCCATCTGCCAGTTGTCCATAGAAAATATCTTTGGAAATGTGACCATATTTCCATGCGGCGGGCATGACCAAGCCAGCGTAGTCTGCGCTGTCTAAGCAGTGTATACATACTGTGAAGGCCAGCAGGTGACAGCACCTCGACATTTGTCACTTAGTCCTTCCACGAAATACCAAGGAGGTGGCGTAGACACCGTAGATGGGAGGTATTGAGCTGGGGTTGTTCATGTCTCACTGCCATACAAAAGCATGCCGGTGATACAGGCATTATATACTGCATCTTTGGTCTTCATAGTGAGTTTGGAGTTTCCCCCAGCATGCATTGTGAGGCACCTCTTAGGACATGCCTGAGGACGAGGTTGTCCTATTCTTTCTTGTATCCTCAGGGACTACCTGGGAACTACACAGGTCAGAGGTCAGTTATGTTCTGTTTTGCTTCTTATCAAGCATGGAAACACCACTACAGCTTCCCCCCCCCCCCCCCCCCCCCCCCCCCCCCCCCCCGTGTCAGAAGCCTGCGCCAAATCATTTATGTAATCTTGCAGCATTCGTTTCTGTAGCATTTTATTGTACATGATGAGGTTGCCTGCCCCATACAAGAGAGTTCAAATAGTAGAGCAAAAATGTTTTTCTTAATTTGTGGGCTGATCATCAATATCAGTTGCAATCTCCGCAATGAAGGTCGGCTGCAATGCATCTCCAACGTCTTCTGTCTCTGGTCTTGATGGTGCTGTATGATAGACTCTTTGCTGTCCATCTTTTGATGTTACCTTCCCAACGTGTAACACTGTCTTCCTCTTGCGTGTTTGTCTTCAACTCTGCCTTCTTTTATGGTCTTCAGTAAGGCATTATATCTTTTTACATGGCAAAATATTTTAGCTGTCTAATTTTAATCTCCTTCATTAATTATATATTCATTTCTAGGTTTTCAAGAACCTCTTTATTTGTTTTCTACTCCTGCCATGAGATGTGCCCCATTCTTCTATGAAACCCTGCCATTAATGGTGTAAACAAAGAGAGATAAATTCCATCCATCCTTGGAGTGACATGTGTGGTTCCTGGGGTCTGTGATGAGACAGAGAAAGAACAGGATCACTTCTCCCCCAGACGTGTCTTAAGAGCCAATTAAGGTGGGGGTTTTACATGAGGCTGGCAGCTAACATGTGTAAAACAAGTTGCTACAGAAACCACCATTTTAAGAGCACATAAGTGCTCTGATGTAGGCTTCCTACATAGAGGCAAATGTGGTGGTGGTCCCATGATGGAGCCGTGGTAGCACAGTGGTTAGTGCACTGGCTTCCTAGCTCGGTGGCCCATGGTTCGATCCCCAGTTGAGGTGGGATTTTTTAGACCGCAAACAGCTCCGGGGTCAACCCAGCCTCATGAATTAGGTACCAGAGCAACTCTGGGAAGGTTAAGGCGGCCGTCGTGATGCTGACCACATCACCCCTATTGTGCAAATGGTCAAGAAAATATGGGCCTACCACATATTCCCAATATGCTTCAATGGGCGTGTAACGGGATCCTTGGATATTAATCAGATAGAGAAATAAGTAATAATTCCATCATTGGAATGAGAAAATTACATTTATTATGGCTTTAAGGAGTCATTTTTTGTTTAGATCTGTAGAGTTATTGTTGTTTAACTTGGGCTGCTGAGCTTGTTGCTCTATTGCAGCCAGTACCAAGTTGAAGAATCCTTAGCATTATCTACACTGTAGATTTTGGCTTTTTCTGGGGCTTCTCTGCCATTCTGAAACTTGTTGAGTTGAAGTCATGAGCTCCAGTTTCTTTCTCAGGTACAGGTCCGTATCCCTGAGTCCGAGCACCCAAAAACCAAAATATTCCGAAAACCAAAAGTTGTTTTGGCCAACTTTTGGATGATTTGGAACACATCTTTGGGCAACAGGGCTAATTTTGGCGATCTTTGAAAACTGAAAAAATCCGATTTCCGAAAAAAAAGCTGTCCAGTAGCATTTTGGATTCTGGGATACAGACCTGTATTATGTCCTGGCTTGGTATGCATTTAAAGAATTCTCACATCTGGTTTCAAGCTAGAAGGGGTAACTGGGGTGGCATTCCGTGCCATCTAAGGGGAGACTAGAGGAGGCCCGAGATCCGTTGTTGTTGTTAACTTCAAACAAACCAAACCAAGAAAAGGGGATTCTATCCAACTATGCAGAGCTAAAATGCTGTGCTCTGGGTCTGTGCTTTCCCAAGAAATCATCATGTCCTGCATAGAGCCACTACATAGCTCCCTGTGACTGTCATCTATCTATTCATTGTGAGATCCAGCCAGCCAGGTAGAATCCTGAATTAACTATGGGACTCAAGTGATTCCCCCAAGCTCAGTGCAATGCTAGGCTCTCAGTATGTTTCACCATAGGGGGAATCTTGATGTTGGGCCACTCTGGTGTGACTAGTCGATCCCTGATGCTTTGGATGTGCAACTCAAAAGTTGTCTGTTTCCAGGATGCACCACGTGGCGGTACTTCAGAATCTTGGTTAGACATTCTAACCCTGGACCTCATGCCAGAGCAGCAAGAATTCCTTTGCATCCCTGAACTTTATAGTAAAAATGGAATCAACAGACTTAGGAACATTTATTTTTAAAACTTCTCTGACCACACATTGTTTGTTTAAAAATTATGAAGAAAATGTTGCTGGCAAAGCAGATGAGTGTCAGTAAAAAAAGTACATGCACCTGTGAGTGTGGAGATGCTATCTTCTTTTTGTCAAGTACTATGCCAGTGGTCGTAGGTCATCATATCTCTCCACAACTACCTATCCCCAGTTCTGTTTATGAATTCTGTTATTGACACCTTTTCATGCAGTGATTTCAAACATTCCAGTAAATTTTTTTTGGACCTCTCTTTTTCTTTGAATCTTTCACATCTGTCACATTAAATTCCACTGTTTGTCTTTTCATTGGTTTGGTTTGGTTTTTAAGGACTACCTTCATTGCACACAGACAACTCCATCAGTGCTCAGATCACACAAGGAGGATCTCAGCACAGTGCACGAACTCCATAGCACTGACGAGGATCCCAATGTCTGCGTACAGGAAGCACATATTCTATAAATATTTTTTTGATTTGTAGGTTTCTAATCTTTAAATTTTGTCAGGGCAGCGGCTTTTATGGCCTACTCTTTGCAATTTCCATCTATCGTGGGATTTTTAACATGTCCAACTTGCATGCTGGACCTCCTATTTTTTTTCACCCTTATCCAATAAGGCTAGGCATCCGATCTCACTACCTAGGAGACCAGAGAGGAGTATGACATCATTAGTACCACTGGTTCTGAGAAAAATTTCCATAAATTATATTCCCTCTACTGGGAATCAAAGCTGGTGCCTTTAGAATTCAATTCGGACACCGCCTGTGAATAGTTTCAGTGTAATATGAGTGTGATAAATGAGCGCAAAGGCCTTATTGCTCTATCTTTTCCTACATCTTTCGTATTATATTTTCTCCAACATTTGCTCTTTCATCCCACATTTGCGATCCCACATTTGCTATTTCATCGTTGTGATTACTCGCGACCAGTATCTAGAGAACCACATTTGTTCTTTCATCGGGGGAAATAAAGTCCTTTGATTGAGTCCCCATACCTGGCATTATCGTTTGAAGCCCACATTGCATCGTGATAAATCTGGTGAAAACACATCTGGTCATCCCAATCAGACATCTGGGCATGCTGTAATTTCTGTGGACCATTGTCATCTTTGCGGCTAGCGACGGGTCACCACATTGGACGCCCAGATTGGCCAGGTGAAAATATCTCATGCTGTAATGGTGTTATCTTTGGTCGGCCGCTGTTCAGACAAGCGTTGGGTTACCACATTGGACGCCCAGCTTGGCCAGGGGAACAATAAACAATCAGAGAGTAAGATGACAGCAATTTGACAGCACTTTTGCATTAGCCCGCCAATTATCTCCATACCTGTTTGTCAAACCACACCCACGTTTGGACTGACAGGGGACAAGAGCGATCCTGTGAATGAGTGACCAGAGGGGCTATTAAGGATTGGTTGGTATGGGCGGAGCTGGATGTCAGGGATCCAAGAAACCCACATGGGACTTCCAGAAATATAATACCGCGTAGCTTGCTAGAGGAAGGAGTCCAGTTTTTACATTGTGAGGAAGAGATTAAACCCAAAAACGCCTAGCCTAAATACACGTGTTTATTCAGAGTGGATATAATTCAGTTCTGTGATGAATTGTGTTCTTAAAGGATTTTGCGAAGGGAAAAGAAGGTTAGTAGATCTTATACAGATTATTAATACATTTTCTTAATTTTTGTTTTTTTAACCTCACAGCTAAAATGTGCGAAAGATAGAGTTTCAATTAATTCTTTTCATAACTGATTAGTAAAATCAGAAGATTTTCCTAGAAGATGATAGGAGGTAATTAATAGTTCATACTTCACCTTCATCATCATCACAGTCTCCCATGTGCACACACTCTCATGCACAAGATATTTAACATCATTAGAATAGAACTCTGAGAGAGATCAATAATGAGCAGTAGTATGAATGAAAGTCAACCAGTGATGTAAAATGTGAAAAAAAACTTACGAAGACTTTTGTGTGTCTTCAGTTCATCAGAAGTCTGAGTCTACACGCAACGTGTCTGACGTCTAACCAGAAATAAGTTATCAAAAACGGACATTTGGCTAGCAGAATTCGCCATAGGACATCTTTCATTCCTCAATTAAAAGGAATATTGTCTCACCCACAAGTCAGAAGGTGGACGCAGCATTTTTCGTCACCATATACTGCTGGCTCACAAGCTCAATACAGAGTTATCACAAGTTCAATACAGAGTTATCACAAGTTCAATACAGAGTTATCACAAGTGCAATACAGAGTTATCACAAGTTCAAATCACTCGAAAGATCATTATTATCTGAAGTCAAGCACAAGAGCTCAAAGTGGAATCTCATATTTATACCAAGTGCAACACACTCTAAAGCGCATTCTATGAAGCAGACTCTAAAGTATATTTTATGAATCACGACTACATACGCAAGGTTATGAGTCTACATATCACTAACATTTCGTAAAGATATCCAGTCTGGCCAGTACCATCGGGAGATTAGACAACAGACCTTTTGTTCATATGACAGCTATTAACTGTTGATCAGCACTACAGAGATATACTCAAACAGGGAAGGAATATATATATCTCTCGTAAACATTCTCAGTCCGACAACAGTTTTCATCAGAACGTCCTCGGCTTAGAGATACCCCACTCAACATAACGTATAACAACTTGGGACAGTGTATGCATACATGTGAATCTTCATATCAATGCGAAGCATTTAGAGACACATGGACTGTGTAGAGTACTCACCATTTTGGTAACACGTATCATATCACATCATCATCATTTCGCTTTGCACCAGTTCATTCTTAATTAACTACTACTTAATTAACTGCAATTTTATTATCTCACCTGTGTATTTTGTGTGAATCGTCTTTCACCATCATCACGTTCTAACCATTACTAACCCTATATGTGTGGATATTTCATTAATAAACCCAACGATCATTTGATCATTATCTGGTTTGTTAATGTATCACTCGGGCTGTCGGTGTTACATATTCACCTATAGGAACATTTCTCTACTCAGATGAGGTTAGGGGCTTTTTCTTTTACGGGATCTAAGGGCAGAAGCTAAGGTCGTGGGGAAACAGAACTTTTTCCATAATTAATTAGAAACACTGTCCAGTGGAAAGCATTCGCATTCCCGTCTTCTTGTCCCTATCTCGAATAGGTCTTTATTCTTTCTTAACGAGCCAATTTCTAGAGACCTTATACCTAATATCTCATAGACCATTCCTGGCAAAAACTACTGTCGTAGTTGCCCCAGTACTCACCACACGACAATGAGTAAGAGCTTTATTTTGCACAATTTCCATGCCAGCAATGATGTTAAACAGTCCAGTGTATTCTTTTTTTATTGTCCTTTATACCTTTTGTTTAAATCATGCCTGTTATCATAGTATATATTCCAGCTTTCCTTATCTTGTGACGGGCTGAAAGAAAGTGGACTGGCTCCTTTAGAACATAGGAGGCACTAGAATGTACATGCAAAGTCTTATAAAAGAATGCAAAATTTTGCTAGTCTTTTTTCAGCATATATTGTCATTAAAAACCTTGCCATAACTGATAGTTTATTATTTGTTGTGACATGATGTTTATGTTCTGCAGACAACAATAATCTGGGATGCGAACACAGGGAGTTGTACACAGCAGTTTGCATTTCATTCAGGTTTGTGTGACTTAAGTTGTTTACCTTCCTGGGTCATACCCAGTGGCACTGATGATAGCCCTCTACACCATCTTTTGTCTCTTGAGCCTTCTGGATCATTGCCGAACAGAGTAGAGCTTACATGACAGCAACCTCCAGCATGAGAATGGAGATACTGCAGCTCAGAGGTGACTGTCTGAGACGTCGTCAACCAGAACAGTTATTGTGTCAGACTCTCAGTCCATTCTTCGGAAGGAAGGTTAAAAATGGTTGGCTACAGCGTGAATGGAAAACATCCATAGAAGCTTTGAATCTTCAGGAACTGGTGTGGATCTACTGTCCTAGTCATGCAGTGGTATGCGGTAATGAAAGAGCTGGCAGACTAGCCTCATTGGCATCCATAGTGGGGACATTGGATGTGGATAAGGGAGAGATACTGAGGACAATTAATGATCACCTGTTAGAGAACGACATTGCATTAGATGAATCAACAAGGCTAAGATGGCTGGAATTTGGCATCAAACGTATGGCTAGCTGGGATGGACGTTTGAGAGCATGCATCCATCATGTATACAACCAGTGTGCAACAGGAGCAGTTTGCATTCATACCCTTCAACGTTTGCTGAGGGAGACTGAGCACCTCTGGGTTCGCCCAGAGTGCAATGATGTCGATTATGTTCAACAATAACAATAGTCTGCTGGTGCTCCACATAGAGAGTGGTGGAGAAGGGCTATCATCAGTACCACTAGGCATATATAAAGGGATGCCTCAACTTTAGAGTCATTAGTTCTGGAACAAGAAGTCTGATCTCAAAACTCATTCCGATTGGCATATGTGGTTAGAGCGCTTGCCCCTCACAACAAAGTTATCAGATTCTGGGCTCAAAACAGAGTAGCGCTATGCTGCAGTCTACCCAGCTGTAAATGGGTACATGACTGCTCTTGAGTTAAGGGATGCAAAGGCAACTGGTCACTTTATCTCATAAGGCTAAACCTAGTGTAATGAAATCTCTAACACTTCACCCCCCTACGGCAGTATCTGCTATGGGATTACCTTTACCTTTTTTTTAAGTTGAGTAACTGGTTGTCCTGACTACCTGCTGAGTGTCATACTCGTAGAAGATTAGAAATTTAACAAATTAATGTTTTCTTTTTTAAATTCATATTTTAAAAATATAGTAGTTTCCATTTGATGTGTTTATTTATGTTTGGAAGGAAAGTAATTTAGATTGGTAAAACTTCTGAAAAGGCCTCATCCTGGCTGTGGAAGAAGTGCCACAGACATTTGGAATTCAGGACAGTAAATTTATGTCTCATATCAAGGAGTCAGGTGAGAATTTTTTTTTTAAATGTGTTTTTCAGGTTAAAATAATGTCGTTTATTTTTGCTTTGTTTATTTATATAAATAAAAAGGGAAATCTGAGGTTAGTAAACAATAAATAAAACACATGAAGGTGTTGTCACGAAGTGGATTTAAGTTTATAGAGTTTGCCTGAATGAAAACAAGACCCTAGTATGAGAAAGTCTGAGAAGATAGAATTTAGATGGAAAATGACATGCCTGTGGACAGGTGAGACTATTGGCTCAAGAGATAGACCCAGGATTTGACCCTCCCCTTGCCGCTTCGTGACTTCAGAATGGCTATAGTCTCCCCGCCTCTGACTGCCTTGAAACACAAGGAGATAAGGTGTATAAATATGACCACAGACACCACTATACAGACGACGTAAAGTAAGTATAGTAAAGAGTAGAATCTGATCCAGTAAATATATGTATATATATTTATTTACAACAATAAAGCATTAAAATGTCATCATCAAGCAATCACATAAATAGCGTGCGCTGTTGCACGGCCTGAAAAAAAAAAAAAAACCCAAGTAACAATGAAATTAGGTAGACACTGAAAAAAACCCAAACCCCAAATCACATTCACTCTTTCTGTCACCCTGCTGAGGAACAATAAAATTGGTTAGTGATTTACACAATCTAATTTGGTGGGGCTGTCAACTTAAGCCTCCACTCTCTAATACCACTAGGATTGCTACTGTCTCAGTCCTGTTGACTCTTCCTCAACGAACCGTCTACACCGCTTTCCTCTTGTTAGGCGATATGCGCCGCTATCTAACACCACTGGAAATGCTACAATAATAGACTTGGAGTAACACAATGGCTCAGTGTCTATCCTTCAATGGATACTGAACAGACCCTACCGGTCCTGTCTATTTTCTCCCTCCTTTCCTCTCTCTTTATCTCTCTCTCTCTCTTGGTCTCAGTGTCTCTCTAACTCTCGACGACTGATGATGCTGCGTCTCCGTTATGCTCTCCTCTCGTTCCTTTCAAGACCAGGCATGGTAACCCTGTCACCTGTTCCTGAATTCTGCGATGATGATGATGAAGTTCTGGCGTCAAGCATGAGGTACTTGATAAACTGTCGACAAACTTCTCTGCTGCTGAATAGCTTCTATGATTTGCTCCTCCAACCCGCTCCAGATTTAGAGGCAAACACAGCCTTGATTTCCGGCTGTATACGATTTAATCCAGTCTCACGGCCACCTGCCATTGCTAGAGACTAAAATAGCGATGCTCTCGGCTGTATGATAAATAAACCACGGTCCCGCTGAAGCATAGGGACTTCACTGCCAGAGACCATAGGTCTGACCCTTAAGATAGGTCCTGTTGCCGTGGGTAATTTTGCACATGGGCAAATTTACGCTCCCCCACTATTCTTGCCGCGACTCGCTGAAATTAAAAGAAGATGCGTCTATTGTATAACAATTCCAACCTAACGCATCTCTAACCTAACTCCCCTTCACTCGTCATTTACAACAATACATAAAATAATATTGCCCACGTGGCTCACTCGTCATGTACAACAATACAAAAATTAATATTACCCACGTGGCACTTAAATCTCTCTCCTCCCTCTCCCCTTCTCTCGTTCTGAAAACGATACATAAAATATTTCTATTCCACGTGGCACTTAAATCTCTCTCCTCCTGTCTCTCTCTCAACTAAAATCCGCCAGCCAAATAAACAAAACCTGTCTTACGGGCCACTTGGCCGTCACACATGGCTACCCACGTGTCAACATTTTCAACTCGGGAACTTCTTTTGTCCGAAATTCCGGGGTCTCCCTTTTTTTAACATTTACACATGAGGTTTTCTACTTAAGCCCCAATTTAAATGAAATATCGCTATAGGAATAGTTTACTCCTCTAAGCAGTATAATTCACTTACAACATAAATCTGAACCCTCCGACAATATTTCTCACATTTAAGGCTCAGTAAAATTATCGAACGCACCAGGGATTTCCCCATAAAATTACATTAGTAAATACACAGAAATAAATGGTGGTTTTACATAACATTTTACAAATATAGGCACACGTGTTTCTCACAACTTCCCACACTCCTAACTACTGCCAAAATCATAGAAAGAATAAGCACACTGTTGCATTTACGTCGTTCTTCAAAAAATGATAATGGATGGCACTATCGTTTATTTTAAAACTGAAAAGTTAATGTCCCCCGAAGAAATTAACTATGGGCGAAATTCTAAAAAACCCACTAATAAGTAAAACGATGAATAAAATAGTTACATACCGATTATCGCTGGTTTTTCATACAGTGGAGAACGATAATTATGACGTCCTACGGCCAGGCAATTATTTCTTCAGAGACAATTGCCCGCGGTTTCCTCCCTCATTATATACAAGAGACAATACCCACGCGAATTCCTCTCCCACGCATATCCCAAGCTGCGCGTGTCCGAAAATTGCGTCACATTACGTGATGGCCACGTGTGTCTGACGCGTCATACAGGAGTGCCCGAAAATGACGATTTTCGTAAACAATGAAATCTACGGGAATCGCGAAAAATCAGAAGAAAGTAAAACTGATGCTAGAATAAAATAAACCTACCATCATAAACGAACCCATTTAATTTATCTACTCAAAAAAAAAAATACCAAACACGATATATATTCAAATGAGAAGAAATAAAATGGTGAAAAAGCGTGCCCGAAAATAGCGATTTCCGTAAACAACGGAAAATCGCGTGATCAGAAGAAAATAAAACTGGTGAAAATTCAAAATAGAACCACAGAATCGGGCCTGTTAAAAGTCAGAATTACAGTGTAGCATCACATAAGTCCCCCCTTTCAAGTACGGGAACCGTGCTAAATCACTGAAATCTCTGGGTTTCATACTGGCCCTTATCTAGATCTACATCCCGATCTAATCACTGTCATAATTTGCATTATCGTACAGGCCCATCTCCATATCCTTGAGAATCTTTGCAAGCCCTGGATCGTGAGGGTCACGCCTGGTGATTTCCTCCTGGCGACTGCAACTTGACTGGTCGCCCTTCCTCCTCCCTCTCATGTGTCTCCTTCGCCCACGAATTTTCCTGGCGGCGCGTGGTAAATAATGATTACCAGATGGTGCGACCTCCCAGTGTTTTGAAACAGTCTGACTGGCTTGGCCAGACATCACCGTAACAGGGCGTAACCGTTTGCGGTTGACTGAAGAACCGTGCACATGTTCCTTCTTGTCAGTACTTCCCTCCCTTGAGGAGTTTAATACCATCGGGGGCCTAATTCCCGACGAAAAAGAAGGAGATGGGCCTTCCGAAATCAAATTAGGTGTCACCACTGTTTGACCTTTAGGCTGAACAGGGCTGACAGGCGAATACGCCTCTGTAAATAACATTCCACTGTCTTTAGAGGCGTCTCTCCTCCTCATCGCAAGACAAGGATGTTTGAGCTCCCGTGGGGCTCCGTGAATTTGGGGCTTTCCCCTTTCACTTCTCTGGCCTGCAGTAGGCCCCCTTGCATTAGCAAGGATCGGTGTGGTTGGGTTTCCCAAAACTAAGTATGGGCTTCCCAGGATGAAATCATGTGCTGGCTGTGAGATTACAGCTGCCTTGATTGTGCCAGACACAAACTTGCATTTCACCTCAATATTGGCTACAGGCAGACGCTGTGAGATACCTCTTCTCAAAATGCCACCAATCTCAACTAGTTCTCCTGTCCACTGCCCTGGTTTCACCAAATGACGTGCGACGATACTGGGGTAGGTGAGCCCGCTGTCAAACAAACAAGTAGTTGTCGTTCCGTTCAATACAGCTGGTCCACTGTTGGAGAACAAATTCTCTGCCTTGACCGGTTCCCACTTATTCCCTTTGGTCACTCTCACCGGCCTTAAACAAGCTGCATGATGAGCTGGTGGTTTGTTCATGCACCGGGATGTCCAGTGGGAGGTGGTTCGACAATTCTGACAATACCTCTCATTATCTCCTCTGTTCCTAGCGGGTTCCTGAGAGGTTGTTGTTGGTGCTCTGTTATGCTGCTGGGGGCGCAAGTTATAACCAGAATGAGGCTAGAAGCCATCCATTATCTTTTTTGAAGAACGACTAAATGAAAGTGGGGCTGGCAGGTCTGGGTGTTCTATGATTTTGGCAGGTAGTTAGGATGTGGGAAGTTGTGAGAAACACGTGTTAACTTTTCAGTTTTAAAATAAACGATGAAGTCTGGGGCTGGCAGGTCTGGGTGTTTCCGTTTCTGTCCCAGTACTTCGGCCTGAGCTGTCTGGTACCTTTCCGCGAACACGATAATCTGATCGAGTTGCTGGGCCCCCTGCTCTGCCAGTAAGTTTACTTTTCAGTTTTAAAATGTAGTGCCATCCATTTCATTTTTTGAAGAACGACGTAAATGCAACAGTGTGCTTATTCTTTCTATGATTTTGGCAGTAGTTAGGGGTGTGGGAAGTTGTGAGAAACACGTGTGCCCATATTTGTAAAATGTTATGTAAAACCACCATTTATTTCTGTGTATTTACTAATGTAATTTTATGGGGAAATCCCTGGTGCGTTCAATAATTTTACTGAGCCTTAAATGTGAGAAATATTGTCGGAGGGTTCAGATTTATGTTGTAAGTGAATTATACTGCTTAGAGGAGTAAACTATTCCTATAGCGATATTTCATTTAAATTGGGGCTTAAGTAGAAAACCTCATGTGTAAATGTTAAAAAAAGGGAGACCCCGGAATTTCGGACAAAAGAAGTTCCCGAGTTGAAAATGTTGACACGTGGGTAGCCATGTGTGACGGCCAAGTGGCCCGTCAGACAGGTTTTGTTTATTTGGCTGGCGGATTTTAGTTGAGAGAGAGACGGGAGGAGAGAGATTTAAGTGCCACGTGGAATAGAAATATTTTATGTATCGTTTTCAGAACGAGAGAAGGGGAGAGGGAGGAGAGAGATTTAAGTGCCACGTGGGTAATATTAATTTTTGTATTGTTGTACATGACGAGTGAGCCACGTGGGCAATATTATTTTATGTATTGTTGTAAATGACGAGTGAAGGGGAGTTAGGTTAGAGATGCGTTAGGTTGGAATTGTTATACAATAGACGCATCTTCTTTTAATTTCAGCGAGTCGCAGCAAGAATAGTGGGGGAGCGTAAATTTGCCCATGTGCAAAATTACCCACGGCAACAGGACCTATCTTAAGGGTCAGACCTATGGTTTCTGGCAGTGAAGTCCCTATGCTTCAGCGGGACCGTGGTTTATTTATCATACAGCCGAGAGCATCGCTATTTTAGTCTCTAGCAACGGCAGGTGGCCGTGAGACTGGATTAAATCGTATACAGCCGGAAATCAAGGCTGTGTTTGCCTCTAAATCTGGAGCAGGTTGGAGGAGCAAATCATAGAAGCTATTCAGCAGCAGAGAAGTTTGTCGACAGTTTATCAAGTACCTCATGCTTGACGCCAGAACTTCATCATCATCATCGCAGAATTCAGGAACAGGTGACAGGGTTACCATGCCTGGTCTTGAAAGGAACGAGAGGAGAGCATAACGGAGACGCAGCATCATCAGTCGTCGAGAGTTAGAGAGACACTGAGACCAAGAGAGAGAGAGAGATAAAGAGAGAGGAAAGGAGGGAGAAAATAGACAGGACCGGTAGGGTCTGTTCAGTATCCATTGAAGGATAGACACTGAGCCATTGTGTTACTCCAAGTCTATTATTGTAGCATTTCCAGTGGTGTTAGATAGCGGCGCATATCGCCTAACAAGAGGAAAGCGGTGTAGACGGTTCGTTGAGGAAGAGTCAACAGGACTGAGACAGTAGCAATCCTAGTGGTATTAGAGAGTGGAGGCTTAAGTTGACAGCCCCACCAAATTAGATTGTGTAAATCACTAACCAATTTTATTGTTCCTCAGCAGGGTGACAGAAAGAGTGAATGTGATTTGGGGTTTGGGTTTTTTTCAGTGTCTACCTAATTTCATTGTTACTTGGGTTTTTTTTTTTTTTCAGGCCGTGCAACAGCGCACGCTATTTATGTGATTGCTTGATGATGACATTTTAATGCTTTATTGTTGTAAATAAATATATATACATATATTTACTGGATCAGATTCTACTCTTTACTATACTTACTTTACGTCGTCTGTATAGTGGTGTCTGTGGTCGTATTTATACACCTTATCTCCTTGTGTTTCAAGGCAGTCAGAGGCGGGGAGACTATAGCCATTCTGAAGTCACGAAGCGGCAAGGGGAGGGTCAAATCCTGGGTCTATCTCTTGAGCCAATAGTCTCACCTGTCCACAGGCATGTCATTTTCCATCTAAATTCTATCTTCTCAGACTTTCTCATACTAGGGTCTTGTTTTCATTCAGGCAAACTCTATAAACTACTGTGCTCTCAGACATGCTGTACAAGGTGACTAACATGAGACTGGACATGAGGGTGGCAACAGAAACTACTACTGCAAGATCATGTGACTGCTTGGTGCAGGCTTCCTACAAAGAGGCCAGCTACAGTGGTGGTGGTTCCGTGCTTCAAAAGGAATGAAACAAAATGGTTTAAATTTGTTAATTTACAAGGGAAAGTCAGTAAGTAGGTCACAAACTGATATAGGATAGCTGAAAATTGTAGTTGGTAGTTTCTAAAGGTGTCATTAGGTGGCAGCAACATCCAGCTTGATGATTACTTTAGGTAGCAGATGCTAGGTGTCGCATGCACAGCTCGATAAAAGTTGCGACTGTGCTCATGGAGTGTACGACCAAAGAACAGCGTGCTGTTGTGCTTTTTTGGGGGGGGGGGGGCAAAAGGACTTCCTGCAAAGGATGTTCATAAGGAAATGTTTCCTGTTTACGGTGAGAAGTGTTTGTCACGTAAAACGATGCATAACTCGTAGATTTGGTGAAGCTACCGTAAAGGTCTTGGGCTGGCTGTGAAACAGCCACAATGGGTAACAAAATAGAGGACATTAAGTTTATGTCCAACAAAATCTTTACTTTCTTTACAGCTTAAAGTTGGCAGAATAAAAACTAGAAGCGAAGTGCCAGTTTAGTCATTGCAAATGAGATGGAGTGGGTTCAGTTCTCATTGCAGACCCAAATAAAAATGCGAGAGGTGGGAAAATAAGAACCTCATCATGAGGATGACACTTGGAAATCATGACTGAAGTGGGTCCATCCTCTAGGAAGTGGGTCCACCCTCTAGGAAGTGGATCCACCCTCCAGGAAGTGGGTCCACCCTCTAGGAATGAAAAGAGAATTAATGAAAGATTCCAGAAAAAAGACAAAAACATTGTGAATATACATAGAGACATACCACATCGTTGAAAACTGCAGTGTGATCAAAAAGTCACCATTTATTGTTGAAAGTTTATATTCTTACTTACATCTATTGGAAGATACATGAACCAATGTCAAAACAAGGAAATAGGACTGCCATGTGACTAATAAGTTTCATTTTTTTTTCATTTCCAAAAATAAAATAATAACAAAATCTAATTGGCAACCAAACTGGCAATACAAGAAAGCAAAAAATGCAGCCCAAATATGAGGTCATGTTGAACAGGCCAGAGGTGACAATGAGCGTGTCATTTTAATATGACACAGCAGTTTATATTTACAAAAAATAACAGTTAATTTTTGTATTCTGATGTTTGTTTCATATAAATTAGGTTGATAGAAGGAGTGAAGAAATAAAACTTTAAAAATCTGGATTGGTTTTTCAGTCACATTGTGTAATAGAAAAGTTGAAAGCAAATAGGCAGCAGGATGGAAGTACTATAAATTGGAAAATAACATGAAGAGATGAACATAAGATATCCTATCAAAGCGTGCCATCTAGGCAGGAGATGAATGACAGTGGAGAAGCATTTCAGCCAAGCTTTATTGTAAAGATGACAGTTTGTCTGATCAGACTTGATCATTTATATTTTGTGACCTAACCTCTTGGAGTTTTGTGTTGAGACTGTTGACTATACTTCACTTACAGCACCAGCATTAGATGTGGACTGGCAGAGTAACAACACATTTGCCTCATGTTCTACAGACCAGTGTATTCACGTTTGTCGGCTTGGAGACCTCAGGCCTGTCAAAACATTCCAGGGTCATACAGTGAGTGTTTTTTTTTATATTTTTATTTTGTTTATATGTAAAGTTTAATAAAACTGTTTTAAAAGCAGTATGTATTATCTGAGCGTCCGTTTGACAGAGTGGTTAGAGTGCTGGTCCCTGGCTGCAAAGGTGCCAGGTTTGATTCATGGTATCGTCATGTTCCAGTCTACACAGCTGTAAATTTGTACCTGACTTTGCTCTGGAGTTAGGGAAGGAAATGGCAGTGAGGAAGGAAACTGGTCGCCCCATCGGGATACTGGACATAGTATAGTGAAGTCTCTAACCCTTCACTCCTCTACAGCAGTATCTGTAACCCTAGTCGGTTATATTAGGGCGCATGTCCAAATATAATTTTTATTTTATTTTTGGGTGATCTTTATTTCTTTAAATTTTCAAAACATTACAACAGAGAATATGATAAAACATACGTAGTATATAAAGACTTGCGTACATTCAATTTTTGCATATATAAGCACACATTTAATCACTTTCAAACAAAACATATAGTAAATTGTGTGTAATACATGTCGCATAACGATTTACTGTCAAATATTGTAAATTTTATAACAGATGTGGTCTATTTTTTCATACATGTATATACATTTTAATGAAAAACAAACATTGTCAAAGGTACACCAGATATTACATAGTAAGGAAGGAAAAGCGTCGCACACACGCTCTCAAACAAAGGAAAAAATAAGCCTTAGGTTGACACGAGGCTATCAGAACCTAGGCGTCTGGAGGATAGACAGAAACGGCTTGGGGCGAGAGGCACACTACTGAAAGCCCCATGTTGAAGAGTGGTCAGTCTGTTACCGCCTGCTTTGTTCATAGTCGTGCGTGTGCAGGATTTAAGAGGGTAGCACGCACTGACACGAAAGGAAAGAAGTTAGGAGGAAAATTTTGTAGCGTCTAGGCCACTCTCCCAAGATGGGGAAAGTAGAGGAGTGTTGCTCTGATGTACATTAAAATCAGGTGAAATTGACAGTGCTTTTTGCAAAAATACATGTAAAAGTATATGGGGATTAAAATGGCGGTATTTGAAATATGATAAATTTCTAAAACTCCAAATCAAATATCTGTATTGTGACAGTAACATGAGCAGTTTTGTATGTGTATCGGGTGTTGATCTTGGGAGCGTGTTAAGAAAAATAGCTCTGTAAAAGTCTACGGGTTGTGTCATGTGTGAGGCGATCATATCTTGCAATGCTTTCCTCATGGGTGTGACTGTATTGCACCTGTAATAAATATGATCCAAATATAAAAGACCTTTAGGTCTGGAGTTGATAACTTAAGGTAGTTCCACATTAGTAATCCTTTCTTGCCATTTCAGTCCTTCTGGTTCTTTGCCAGTCCCCACTTATAAAGGTCCGTAACTTCATGGTTATTACTTTTGTTGTTTTCATGTTTCAGAGTCGTAGAATAGGACTGCCTTGATATTTGAGTTGAAAATTATTGTTATTATTTTGTTGAGCTTGGTGTTTTGTACCTGGCTTTGACCCTTACTGAAAATAATGTAATGACTGTTTCAGATGAGAAGTATGAGTATTTTATCTCCCTTTACTAGTAAAGTCTAAGAATATTATCTCCCTTTACTAGTAACGTGTGTGTGTATTGTTTACATTTGTATGTGTGTATGATAAGTGACATAAGTGAGGAATTATGCTAATGAGAGAAAGAAAGTGTCTTTCGCACTTTGATTTTTAAAGCAAAACAGTTTTCAGTAATCCACGAATGAGATGCATCATTCTGTGTTTTCACTTAACTCCCATGGATGATTATCCATATTTGTCATCAACAGAATGAAGTAAATGCCATAAAATGGGATCCCCAGGGTCAGCTGCTGGCATCTTGTTCAGATGACATGACATTAAAGGTAAATATGAGACACAACAAAAACAGGTCTCGACCTGCCACACAGAAATCGTAACATTGAGCATCGCTGGAATAGGAAATGTTTTGGGCACTTGTCACCATGATGTTTTAAATTGTCAGTCAGTGTCATGCCTACTTTGTTATTTTAGTGTTCATTCATATTTTTATTTTTTTGTATGTGTCGTAGATTTTCGATAGGAGAATTAAGACTTGGGTTGGTCCCTTCTGAATAGCTTGGAATGAGTGATAGTCACAGTGAGAGTTAGTAAAAAGAAATAGATTCCACGAGTGAGATGATAGAATAGTGATATAGAGGCTGTCTCTGAAAGCGAAAAAATAAATTCTTCTCTCTCTCACCTATCTTCTACGACAGCTTTTAAATGTGTCAGACAGTCTAAACCACAGATATATATTACATAAATCTCTATCTACTCACGGGCACGCACATACACGTGACGACAGTTAAACACACAGACGTGGGAAAACTATAACAATGATATATATATATATATATATATATATATATATATATATATATATATATATATATATATATATATATATATATATATATATTATTTTAGAACGAGCTGACCAACACGTGTTCTAAGTTTAAGAGAGATTTTAATTATCATTCAAAATCTTCTCACAACACCAAAGAAATACATCAAGGAAAAACATATACAAATAGTCATAAAATTCAAGAAAGTGCTACAAGGATGATAGCCCGTTAGAATCTTAACTCTAGGTTTAGCCCACAGCCCCGTTAAGAGAACAGATGATGGCCCAAAGAGTTATAGATACATAGGGTTTGAGTCTAAGAGTTTTTTTTTTTCTTTTTTTCTCGTAAATGTATGAACAGAGTTGAATAATCTGATTTAGCCTAAGAAAAAAAGAAACTCTAGCAATAGCAACAAATTCTGCAGATTAAACAAAATTAAGACAGCAAATGTGTGACAATATACAACGGTAAAATAACACTCTGACCTGCGTACACTCATTCATTCAGCCATGGCCATGTGCTCACAGGTATACTCACAACTTTGCTCGCTGCCTCTGGGGAACATAATAAATTCTAGGACCTTCACACAGACCCGAAAATGCAGTCATCGACCAAGAAATCCCCAGTTCCAAAAGACGTACTGAATTCTCTGTCTCAGGGAATGATTCCTTGGGTGTTCTAATTTTTCGAATGTCTGATTTTAGTCACATAAAATTTGTGTCCAGGCACGAAAGTTAGCAGAGCACCATGTCATTAGCTTTGGTTTCTAGAATTTAAGGAATGTCAGATCGGTGCCTTCTCTCCGTATAGGATTTACTTTGGTCACACCACAGATTTTTCCACAAATTAATCTAGTCGGACAATGTTAATGTTATTTCTTGTAATATTCACGCCGCCAGGCAGATAATTTACGTAGAGTTTATGAAAGAATTTAAGATCTGGCGCAAAGGCCCCGTATTGATCATTACAGTCTTTGAAACCCGTTAGTGGAATATAGTATTTCTGTCTAACTCAGTTGGCCTATGCACTGTCAGACCAGTGTTACTTGAGAAACCCACGTGGTTCAAAATCAGGACTGTCTATTTCTTCACAAATATGAAACTCTTGCCGGTAAAGTTCGGGTCACCCCAGTATTTCCTGAATAAAAGGAAAAGCACATATAAATCATTTACATATTATGTACTCAATATAACTTACATTTTAAAAAGCAAGCCGACCGCTTGACTTATATTTTAAAACTACCCGAGAAATAAGTTATAAAAAAAATATCGATCATCATGAATGAGGAATATCATGCGTATTCCGTCAAAACTCACTGATGTCGCGTCTAGCATTTATAAGTTTGTTATTAAAACAGTTTCGACTGAGTATTTAGCCGTTAAATTAAGTTCCTTATAGCTACTTGTTTAGTAAGCTAAAGATATAATTTATTATGTATTTCCACTGTAACTCGTCGACTAAAGAAAATAACAAACTATTAAAATAATCACTCTGCACACAGAACTGGTTTAAAATGAAATCGGCGATTTAACACTTAATCACTTCACAAAATACTAGAATATAGTATATAATATTTTACCTCAAACACAGAAGTACTAAGAACTTAAACCACTTCGACCAAACTAAAGGCCATCTCTATTAACAGAGATTATTTAGAAATCGAACGAAGGCTAGTTCTGTCTTTACTGCGAAGTTACTGAGTGAGAATGAAAATAAAGTTTCAAACTCGGGCCAATATCTTAAAATCAGACAAAGGGCCCCAACTTATTTCGCCAAGCGAAATTATCTCCCCTACTCCCAACATTTACGTCAGCTTAACGCGTGTCGTAACTGCCACCTACTGACCGAGATGTACGCGTGTCAGTAGCAACTCTCAGACAACCGTCTCGTACTGCGTCGTAGAGATGCCGGGTTTGACACCTTACGCTAGTGTCAGGTGAAAAATGGTAGACCAAAAGTCTGCTCTATGTCCAGCGAAACGAATTTTTCGCACATTCTCGTCTACCTGCGCGACTGACATCTGTGTAATAGAATGCTAGTGCGATTCTCAGTTTTGAGAAAAGAAACAGGTAAAGTTTGCGAATATGATGAAAATATATTTCGCAAACGAATGGATGCAAAATATACAGGAAAAATGAATTCGTGAGAGATAACAAACTTAAAGAATTCGGGTGAAAGAATAGGAAGACGCTATAGGCAATTTAATGATCAAAACCTACGTGACAGTATGTTATGTGAAACAGTATGACAATGTGCATATATCCAGTGTGATACATAAGTATTGTTGATGGTTCTTATATCACATATATCCAGTCTGATACAGAATTGTTGGAGGGGGCTTCTAAATCACATAAATTCATTCTGATACATGTGTGTTTGACGTGGCTATATGTATATAGGCATGCCTCACTCTTTTAACAGGTTAGGGACCAGAGCACTGATGAAGGTCGAAAATCGACAAAAGTCAAAGCACAGCCTTTATTTAGCTTGCAAATGCAATAGGGCCGCCAAAAAACATAAATAACTAACTATATAACACTTGCGAATGCATGCAACACCTTAATAAACAGAAATAAACATAAGAATAAAGAAAATACAGTAATAAATAAAAAATACGTAAATAACATCTTACCTTAAAATCATTCTTGAGTAAGTAGACGATGAATATATACAGTATGTACAGTTTTTAATGTTGGTGATTTAGGGGGATTCTAGACTTAGAAAATCAGATGGAGAAAATTGAGGAGGCTCATCATCAGAACTGGAGGAACTCAATCTAATTCTTTTTGAAGAAGGGGACTTTGAAGGAGATCTAACAGGGGCTGGGGTTGATGTTGATGGCTCGGAATCTGAAGGGTGACTGAAGTTGGTTGTGGCGGTTGCGTCTTGAAAAAGGAGAGCAAGGACGTTTGCCACATTGATGTCTTCTTCCTTTCCATAGAAGTTCTCTGTAACAGGCTATTTGGCGTAGCGTTTTTAATTTCCTCTAACACTTTAGCTTTCTTCTTTACAAGTGTGCTAACTGTAGTGTGAGGTACACCTAACTTGCGGCCTATTTCAGCTTTTGAGATGCCTTGTTCGATAAGCTTGATTAGCTCAAGCTTTTCTTGCAAATTTAAAACCTTATGGGTTCTTTTAACTTTGTCACTACACTTAGGACCCATTATGAGTATATTAAAGCACACAAATAAGTAGTATAGGGCCTAATCACACAAATAAGTGTCTTATAATCATGATATGAACACTGTCATTATACTGTTAACACAAAAATAACTATGAACTGTTTAAAGTATAAACACAAAAATAATATAGTATGAATAATTTGATTATTTTAATCACAAAAATAAGTAGTATTAATATGTTTAATCACAAATATAAGAGATTCAATGCGGACAACTTCAAAAAATAGTGCACACCAAACGACTTCTGTTCAAAGACTGAACGATGAAAGAAACAAGATGACGCGCGTTTGTGACAAAATGCGACAAAAGAGTGAAGCGAGCGACGAAATTTGCGAACGTGGTTATGATTGAAAACCGACGAAACTCGAATCGACGAAAGTCGAGGTATGCCTGTATATATATATATATATATATATATATATATATATATATATATATATACATATATATATATATATATATATATATATATATATATATATATATATATATATATATATATATATATATATATATATATATATATATATATATCTCCACATTGATAATACATAAGTGTTGGAGGTGGCTGCTAACTCACAAAAATCCAGCCTAATATTATAAATTGTTGAATCATAAAAAATGTTTTGGTATCTGTATTGTTGCTATTATCACCCATCATTGTCACATTGTAACTTATCCAGGGTCATCATTATTAGCCCATTTGTTGTCACCATCATAACTCACCATACCTTGTTTTACTTAGCATTTTCTCATCATTAGTCCCTTTCTGTAGCCTGTGGAAACGAAAGCTGATACCTGATTATGGGCAATCATTTCCAGCTCCCAAAATGAGGTTTTGGATCTCTTGACTGAGTTCTGACATGCTTCTCGAGATTTTCTTTGACCTGATCATAATGCTATCCTGATAGGTTGTTTTCTAGGAATATATCTGCTCCAAGCATCTGATTGGCTAAACGGGTAGAGCGCTTTCCTCTCACTGTGAAGTTGCTGGGTTCTAGCATCAAAATCAAGTAGCATCACTGGAATCCCCACAAAAGTCACACAAGATAAAAATGTGTGTTGTCAACGTTCATCATCATTACCGTCAGCTCCCTACGGAGCATAGGCCTTCAAGAAATGTTAAAGTATTTCCATGTCTCCCTCATCATTTTCTTTTCTATCTCCAGTTCTCTTCTCCGTGTTTTTTTTTCAGTCTCCCTTTACCTCTCTGTCCCTGGTGATTCCAGAAAGTGCTGCCAGTAATGCTATCAGCAGATTTCCTCAGTGTGTGTCCTATCCATTGCCAGCGTCGTCTTCTCATCTCTTGTTCAACTCGCACTTGTCTGGTTCTTGTCATCTGTTCCACATTAGTAACTTTGTTGTACCATTCCGATCCTTCTATTCTGCGCAAGCACCTTTTTTTTTTTGAAAGTCTAACTTTTTGGTTATTTTTGTTGTTCTCCATGTTTCAGAGCCATACAATAAGACTGACTTGACATTTTAATTGAAGATACTTTTATTTATTATTTTTGGACTTGTTTTCTTTTGATCTCCATATATTTCCCAGTGCAATGAAACTCCTTTAGTCTTTTGTTTACTCATTTGGATATCACCTTCTCTCCCTCCAACTCTCTCTATATTGCTGCCAAGGTAAATGTATGATTCTACATCTTGTAGTAGTGTTTCTTTAAGTGCTGTCGTGTTATCATTTCCTGCATTAATTCTCATATTTGTCTGTTCCCTATGTATTTTAAGACCTACTTGATGTGACCTCTCATCAAGTATTTTCATTTTGCCTTGCATCTGGTTACCATTGTGGGACAGAAGAGCTAGGTCATTTGTAAAATCTAGATTGCCAAGCTGTTTAGTCAACTGGTTTCCATTTCTGTTGGCTGAAGTCGATGTTTTTATATCCCAATCTATAGTCAGTAGAAAGAGTAATGGTGACACAAGGCATCCCTATCTCACTCCAGTTCCTATCTCAGACGGTTCGCAAGTTGTGCTTCATGAAGAACTCAGCATGTCATGTCTTCATGTGTTTTCTTTATTATTCTTTATTATGATCTTGAGGGTGTACTCCATAATGCCTCATCAATTTCCAAAGTGAATCTCTATCTACACTGCCAAATGTCTTTTCATAGTCCACAAATCCAATGTAAAGAGGGAGGTTCCATTCTAGACTTTGTTCTGTTATTATTCTCAGTATGGCTATCTTGTCGTACAGGATATGTTTTGTCAAAAACTTCATGATTGTTTCTCAGTTATCTGTCTATGGACTCTTTTAATTTCTCAAAGATGATCCTGTTTAATATTTTTCCTGGCACTGATAATCACATTATTCCTCTGTTGTTTGTGCAATCTTCTAAATCTCTTGTCTTAGGCAATTTGACCAGATATCTTTCTCTCCATTCTGTGGGTATTTCTTCTCTCTCCCAGACTTTAACAAGTAATTTGTATAATATCTCTATAGAGGTGTCGATATCTGCTTTGATGGCCTCCGCTTGACTGCCATCTGGACCAACAGCTTTTCCATCTCTTAGAAGCCTAATGGCTATCTTTATTACTTCCATATTTAGTCTTTCACAGAAATCAAACATTCGCATTTGTTTTTGTTTTTCAAATAATGTAATACTTCATACTTATATATTTTGCTCCTAAAAATGTATTAATGCAGTTCACACCCATGCACAATTGTTATGCCATGCACCATTCATTGCACTTCACTGAAAAAATTCATGCACCCTGGTTGACTACCATTGGGGTAGAAGGTAATCTTTACCTTTAGTGCAGTCGAGTATGTATAATATGTGTATTTTCGTACCATTTAGAGTACTCAATACACATATTATACATACTCGACGGCACTAAAGGTAAAGATTACCGGGGTAGAACGTTGATTCAGTGATTGATCAAGAACAGAAATGCTTTCTGTACCACAATCTTCAGTGTTTGATTTAGCTGAGTGGACATTAAGATTATATCAGAGCTGTGTGCTTTCTGTGCTTCTCTATGGTGCGGAATGCTGGAGAGTTACAGAGAAGGAAATGTCGAAATTGTCCTCTTTCCACACAACATGCCTAAGAAAAATTCACAGAATCTTTTGGCCGAATACCATCACCAACCAAGATCTGCTTACTCGGAGCAAGCAAGAGGACATGCACACCATCATAGCTGGCAGACACTGGAGCTGGGTTGGCCATGTCCTCAGAAGAGACCCCGATGCCATCACAAGAACAGCTATGCTTTGGACCCCTGAAGGAAAATGAAAGAGAGGCCGACCAAAAACAACCTGGCGGAGGACTGTGGAGAATGAGACGCAAAGAATGAACCAGAGTTGGGGCACTGTACGAAGGATGGCCACCGACCGAGCAAAGTGAAATCAATTTGTTGTTGCCCTACAAGACGCCACTAGGCGTGATGGCCACTGACTGCTTTGACAGTCGGTGGCTAAGGATCAAAGAAGAAGAATTGGACATTTGAGTGACATTATTAAAGCCATTGTTTTGTTTTTTTCCCCAGATATGGAGCATGAAAAGTGATCAGTGGGTCCATGATCTTCAAGCCCATAATAAAGAAATCTACACCATCAAATGGAGCCCAACAGGTGTTGGCACAAATAATCCAAATCAGAACTTGATATTAGCCAGGTTAGTACATTTGCTTTGTTGAGTGTCAGCACATTCTTCTTCTTCTTGCGATCGCAACTTTGATGATTACACCGTCAGACGAGTTCTCATGATGAATTCGACTGTTGTTTGAAGTTCCTCTTTAACTCCATATAGCTTTGAGTTTAGTGTTGAGTCATTGGGCCAGTATATCTTTCTTAACTGGTCATACAGAGGACAGTCCTGTAGAACATGCTCAGCAGTTTGTTCGTTTAATCCACATGTGCACAGTGGTGAAGCAGACAATCGTAGCTTGTGCATGTGTTTATTCAGTTTGTTATGCCCTGTCCTGAGTCGAAAAATAGTTGTCTGTCCCTGCCGGTCGAGAGTGTGATAGTCGTCTTTGGGTTGGTTCTGTTCTCTTCTGATGTCAGCACATTAAGGATAAGATTCCGGTGGTAGATAGGACACACATTGAGGAAACATGTAGACAAGAATAAGACTTTTAGACAGTAAGAAAGAGTGAGTTTTAAGATGGACAGACATTGATATCAAAATAAGAATACAAAAGGCTAGAGGAACTTCATTGTATTGCGACATGGATGGAAATGATAAGAAATCACGTTCAACGCAATTGTCAGGATCTTCAATTCAAATGTCAAGTCAGTCCTGTTGTACAGCTCTGAGACATGGAGAACAACAGGAACAAGATGTTATTAAAGATTGTCATCAATGAGTTCTGTCATAGAATAGAAGAATAAAAGTGATATCACAAGATTACTAATGTGTAACTGATGATACAAACCACAGTCAAGTGCCTGTCAAATAGAATATGTTAGGTTACTAATGTGTAACTGATGATACAAACCACTCAAGTGCCTGTCAAATAGAATATGTTAGATTACTAATGTGTAACTGATGATACAAACCACTCAAGTGCCTGTCAAATAGAATATGTTAGATTACTAATGTGTAACTGATGAGACAAACCAGTCAAGTGCCTGTCAAATAGAATATGTTAGGTTACTAATGTGTAACTGATGAGACAAACCAGTCAAGTGCCTGTCAAATAGAATATGTTAGGTTACTAATGTGTAACTGATGATACAAACCACTCAAGTGCCTGTCAAATAGAATATGTTAAGTTACTAATGTATAACTGATGATACAAACCAGTCAAGTGCCTGTCAAATAGAATATGTTAGGTTACTAATGTATAACTGATGATACAAACCACTCAAGTGCCTGTCAAATAGAATATGTTAGGTTACTAATGTGTAACTGATGATACAAACCAGTCAAGTGCCTGTCAAATAGAATATGTTAGATTACTGATGTGTAACTGATGATACAAACCACTCAAGTGCCTGTCAAATAGAATATGTTAGATTACTAATGTGTAACTGATGATACAAACCACAGTCAAGTGCCTGTCAAATAGAATATGTTAGATTACTGTTGTTGTTCGTCCATTACAGGGGATGAAGACCACTCTGTTCATCCAATTATTAGGATGTTAGGATAGTCTATGAGTACGAAGGTGACTGATGAGCCCGATGCGGGCCTGGAAGGATCTCGGACAGTGTGGGCAGGGAATGTTTGCTTCATGTGAAGGTTTTATTTCACGATCTTTTCTAGCTTGTCTCCGCTGTTCCGCTGCTGCTCTTCTGGAAGATTCGCATGCCACTGCACCTTTACGAAGAGATGTGCGCCAGGCAGTTCGGTCATGCGCAGCAGCTTCCCATGTGTCTGGGTTTATGTCAAAGGTTTTTAATGAAGCCTTAAGCGTGTCTTTGAAGCGCTTTTTCTGGCCACCATGGGAGCGTCTACCCTTCTGCATCTCACCATAAAAGAGTATCTTTGGCAGTCGATGGTCTGGCATGCGGACTACATGACCTGCCCAGCGAATCTGTGACTGCATCAGAATAGTATCGATGCTAGGGATACCAGCTCTGTCAAGAACAGCGGTATCCGGGATCTTGTCTTGCCATTTGATGTTCATTATCTTCCTGAGACAGACTGTATGGAAGTGGTTGAGCTTTTTTACGTGGCGCCTGTATACAGTCCATGTTTCACATGCATAAAGCAGCACTGGAAGCACCGCAGCTCTGTACACCTTCAGCTTTGTCTGTAGACTAATGCCACTTCGATGCCAAACGTTGGTGTATAGTCTGCCAAATGTGCTGCTGGCTTTGGAGATCCTGGTGTTCACCTCATCATCAATGACGATGTTCTGGGATAGTGTACTACCAAGGTATGTGAACCTGTTCACAACATTCAGTTTCTCACCATTTACCTTGATAACTGGCTCAGTATAAATTGTGCCAGGAGCTGGTTGGTACATGATTTCTGTTTTCCCCGTGTTGATGGTAAGTCCAAAGTTGGAGCAGGCTTCGGAGAATCTATCAACGCTACGCTGCAGATCAGCCTCTGAGCCAGCACTGAGGGCACAATCGTCAGCAAACAGAAGATCCCTGATGGTGTGTGATTTGACCTTGGTTTTTGCTTGAAGCCTCCTAAGGTTAAACAATTTTCCATCAATACGATATCTGATGTCGATTCCTGTGTCCCCGTCTCTGAAAGCATCAGTCAGCATAGCAGAAAACATGATACTGAAAAGAGTCGGTGCAAGTACACACCCTTGTTTAACTCCATTTGAGACTGGGAAAGGCTCCGATAGCTCACCATTTTCCTGAACTCTAGCCTGCATTCCATCATGCAGCTGCTGCACTATTGAGATAAATTTCTTTGGGCAGCCGTATTTTGCCATGATCTTCCATAGACCCTCTCTACTGACCGTGTCGAACGCCTTTGTCAAGTCGATGAAAGCTGTGTACAGGTCACAGTGCTGTTCTTGGCATTTTTCTTGAAGCTGTCTTGCAGCGAACACCATATCGGTGGTTCCACGTTCTTTCCGGAATCCACACTGACTTTCAGGTAGAAGACCTTTGTCAAGATGAGCCGTAAGGCGATTAAGAAGGATTCTGGCAAATATCTTCCCAGCGATTGATAGTAGTGAGATGCCTCGATGATTGTTACAGTCTTGGCGATTACCTTTACGTTTATAAAGATGTATAATTGACGCATCCTTGAGATTGTGTGGGATGGTTTCACTCTGCCACATTTGCTGGAAGATCATGTGAAGTTTCTCTATCAGAACTGTACCGCCATCTTTATAGACCTCAACAGGAATTGAATCGGAGCCGGGGGGCCTTTCCACTAGAAAGTTGACGAATCGCTTTTTGGGTCTCCTCAAAAGTCGGTATATCATCTAGTGCTTCATTTATAGGAATTTGGGGCAGTCGGTTGATGGCTTCATCGTTAATAGATGATGGCTGGTTCAGAATATTATTAAAGTGTTCGACCCAGCGTTGGAGAATTTTTTCCTTGTCTGTAATTAGTGTTTTTCCATCTGCATTAAGGAGGGGAAATGATCCTGATGATGTTGGACCATAGACCGCTTTGAGTGCATGGTAAAAATTTTTCAAGTCATGGCTGTCAGCAAAGCCTTGGAGCTCATCTGCTTTATTACTCAGCCATGAATCCCGCATCTGGCGTAGTTTATGTTGGACGATTCTACGCATGTTGTTGAAAGCGTCTTTCTTGGATGTAGATTTTGGATCATTTAAATATGCTTTATGGAGATGGTGTTTCTCAGCCAACATCTTCTTTATATCATCTGAGTTCTCATCAAACCAGTCATTTTGTTTCTTGATGGCGGGACCCAGGACCTCTGTAGCAGTGTTGTAGATCTGCTCGCTTAGGGCTGTCCAATTTGTTTCCGCACTTTGGCCGTCTAACGAGATAGATTTGAGACGGTCTTCTAGGGTGTCAGTGAATGACTGTTTAATTTTTGTCTTCTTTAGTTTGGTAATATCCAGCCTTTTTTGAGTTTTCTTTCCCTGAGGGCGCCTGGCAGGTTGGATACGAATTTTAAGTTTAGACACAATGAGGCGATGATCAGTCCAGCATTCGGCACCACACATGGACTTGGTCACCCGGACATCTTGCCTGTCCTTCTTCCTAACAATTACATAGTCAATTAGGTGCCAATGCTTCGAGCGAGGGTGCATCCAGGAGGTCCTGTTGCTGATAGGAAGTCGAAAAATGGTGTTGGTGACAAGGAGGTTATGTTCTGCGCAAGTCTGGAGGAGAAGAAGTCCATTGCTGTTACAGCGACCCACGCCGTACTTTCCGATAGTGCCATTCCAGGAGATGTTATCTGAGCCTACTCTTGCATTAAAGTCACCAAGAATAATAAGCTTATCTGCTTTGGGAACTGATGCAATGACTGCATGTAGTTCTTCGTAAAACTTATCCTTGACATCATCCTGGTTTGTCATAGTTGGTGCATACGCGCTAATGATGGTGGCATGTTTCCTTCCATAAAGCAGCGGGATCTTGACCGTCATGAGTCGGTCATTTATTCCCTTTGGGGGCTCCGCTAGCTTGCCAATAATTGCTGTTTTGATTGCAAATCCAACCCCTGCTTCTCGTCTTTCTTCAGTTCCTCTTCCGCTCCAATAGAATGTATAACCTGCACCCTTTTCGCAAAGTTGGCCCTCGCCTGCAAGTCGAGTTTCACTCAGTGCTGCTATGTCAATGTTGTATCTGGCCAGTTCTCTCCCAATCAGGGCAGTTCGCCTCTCGGGTCTGTTTGTGTTGAAGTCTTTGTCGAGTAGAGTGCGCACATTCCATGCGCCTAGAATGAGGGGGAAAAATCTGTCCTTTCTTTTTCTTATGTGTCGCCCGCTGAAGTAGGGTACCACCAACCGCGGTAAGCTGGTTAGGTAATGGTGGAGCAGGCAATGTTTAGGGCACCTTTTCTAGCCCGTTCCTCATGCCATGGAGGTGAGCAGTGCTTTCCTAAAGAGGGCTGCTCAGTCACTCAGGGGGCTGCCGAATCCCACTGCTGCTCCGATCAGTGGAAGACGACCATATGGCCTGAGCCGCCTGTGTGTAGGTCTGCGACTACGACTGCCAGCGCACCCACGCCTGCCGCTTCGCCGCTCGCCCATCGCCACAGGACTTGTTGTGAGTGGATGGATGAGTGGATGAAAGAGTGACTTGCGCAGTGATTTGGTTTAAAGTGAGGAAGAGTTGCGCAATTTGTCGACCTCACTCTCTCGCCTGGGTCCATCTTAATCCAGTGGCAAGACAAGTCAAGACGACTGGAGATGAAGTCAGGTGCAGTGGATGACCATGGCTTTCTACGTGCCTCGCCATGCTCCTTACGCTCCACAGCGCGTTGCTGGTAATCGCCGTCATGCCCGTTGAACCAACAGGTGGTTTCTTCCGAGCAGTCTACCGAATCCATTCTTCGCATGCATGAGTAGGCAGACCCTAACTCACCGAAGGTTTATAACCAGTCGGCTACCCTCACCTAGTTTAGCCGGCCTGTCAAAGCCGTTTCCCGGGGGGTGGCCGCTGTCGCATGCTGACAGCTACGAGGAGCCACAGGTGAGAGCTGAATGCCAGGTTTGGACCAAAGGTGGCCGAGCTGCCCTGAAAAGGGCATGACAGCTCCTTAACCAGAGGTACTACCAATACCTGACATCCCAAACCCCCCTTAGATTACTAATGTGTAACTGATGATACAAACCAGTCAAGTGCCTGTCAAATAGAATATGTTAGATTACTAATGTGTAACTGATGATACAAACCACTCAAGTGCCTGTCAAATAGAATATGAGAAGAAGACGTTGGCATTGGATAGGCAAAACATTGAAGGAAACCTGTTGATGGCATTAGCTGCCAGTCCTTGTTCTGGAATCCCCAAGGTAAGATAGGTAGAGAGAGAGAGAGACCAAAGGACAGATGGAAAAAAAAAACTGAAAGACAGACGTGAAGAGGACATAGAAAGATCTTGAGCTGATGGCGTGGAATAGGAAGACTGGGCATTAGTTTTTTGAAGGCCAGTGATCCTTGCAGAGCCAAAGGTCATGATGACAGTGATAAAATAGTGAGTTTATTTGTATACTTATCTAAATTGCTGTCTCTTTTTTGTTGTTTATCCTTCTGTAGTGTTGTTTGTGTCATGTATTTAGTGTTGATGTATCTGTTTCCTGTAGCAGATGATTATCTCTGTATTTACCCTGTCACAACGGCCTCTACTTTGACATTCGTTTCCGCTGAATATGGAAATATATTTGTCACACCGTGCACTAAAAGACCACATATTGTTTCTAATGTTTCTTTAAAAAAAGGTAAAGGAACCCGTTACACGCCCATTGAGGCATATTGGGAATATGGTGTTAGGCCCATATTATCTTGACCGTCGGCACACGAGGGGTGATGTGGTCGGCATCACGCCGGCCGCCTTAACCTTCCCAGAGTAGCTCTGGTACCCATTTAGGGCTGGGTCAACCCAGGAGCCGTTTGTGGCCTAAAAATTTTCCGCCTCATCTGGGGATCGAACCATAGACCACTGCGCTAGGAAGCCAGTGCACTAACCACTATGCTACCGCGGCTCCATAATGTTTCTTTAGCTTTGTTTATTATTTGTTAGTTTGTCAAAGTCTGTTGTTTCTTGCATTATGGAAGCTGATAGTGTTTTCACATGTTGTTCTTCTTTGTTTACAGAACTGCCATATTTCTATTCTTCCTTATTACCTTTATCTGCTCAATATATTTACTAAACGAGACAAAAGAATAGGACATTGCATCCTCAAGCATGTCATACAAGGCAACTAATAAAAGGTTGCAGCTGGCAGCTTGTCATGTAAAACAAATTGCCACAGAAAACACTACGGCAGGAGCATGTGAATGCTTGGGGGCAGCCTTCATGCAAGGGAGGGACCAGCTACAGTGGTGGCTGCATGCTCCATGAGGAGCACAAAGGAAAATGATATCAACTAAAATCATCATCATCATTTCCCAGTTTTCATCCTGCAGCTGGCCCCCTTTACAGCTGCACCAAAGCATTTGTCTGCTCTTGTGGTGGTGGTTTCTGTAGTAGTTTGTTTTACATGATGAGGTTGCAAGCCGTATCCACAACCTCATGTTTGTTGACTCTTATGACATGCCAGTTCTTTCATCATCTCCCCCCTTATGGCCGCTGCCCTCGCAAAATTTAAAAATTAGGGAACCTACCCACCACAGAATATTTATAGAATGTGTGATTCCTGTACACACAAATTGGGATCCTCACCGGTGCGATAGAGTTTGTGCACTGTGCTGAGATCCTCCTTGTGTGATCTAAGGGAGGGGATCGGAGTAATGATGGTGTTGCCGTGTGCAATGGATATGGTCTTTAAAAGCCAAACCAAACTCCCCCAGAGACTCAAGAAAAGCACAGGGCTTATACTAAAATTTCAGCATGTTATTTTTAATAGGATGTTACAATATTTTATAGAACAACGTTTAATAGGATGTTACAATATTTTATAGAACAATGTTTAATAGGATGTTACAATATTTTATAGAACAACGTTTAATAGGATGTTACAATATTTTATAGAACAACGTTTAATAGGATGTTACAATATTTTATAGAACAACGTTTAATAGGAAGTTACAATATTTTATAGAACAACGTTTAATAGGATGTTACAATATTTTATAGAACAACGTTTAATAGGATGTTACAATATTTTATGGAACAACGTTTAATAGGATGTTACAATATTTTATACAACAACATTTAATAGGATGTTACAATATTTTATACAACAACGTTTAATAGGATGTTACAATATTTTATAGAACAACGTTTAATAGGATGTTACAATATTTTATACAACAACGTTTAATAGGATGTTACAATATTTTATACAACAACGTTTAATAGGATGTTACAATATTTTATACAACAACGTTTAATAGGATGTTACAATATTTTATAGAACAACGTTTAATAGGATGTTACAATATTTTATAGAACAACGTTTAATAGGATGTTACAATATTTTATAGAACAACGGGGATCTTTGTCTGAAAAAGTTTGGGAATCATTTTACCTAAATTTATGCAGCAAATGCAAATTTGTTTTTATTTTTTTGGGGCTTAGCTTAGAATTGTTACAGTAGGCTAGCTGTTTTTCCTTGCCAATGTGGCTACAAAGATATCTTTGTGTGATCTGTGTATCTCTATCCCTCTTTATGTATATGTGGTGTGTGTGTGTGTGTGTGAGAGTGTGCATGCATGTATTCAAGTACTGAATGCAGTGTTAATATTAAATGTTAGTTATTGATGTTAAGAAGGGTTTAATCTGAAAACACTTTCAGAATTATATAAATTGCAGGGCAGAAATGTAAAAAGGTAATAATGCTTATTTTGTTTATCCTGATAAAATTACAATTTTGTTTGTTCGTTTTGTTTGACCATCAGCGGATGAAAACATTAATGGACTTGATAATCTATACTGTGTTACTACCACAAAATGTTTTAATTCATTTTTTTCCTCCTTTATGTTATGTATTTCCAGTGCATCATTTGATTCCACCGTTCGGCTGTGGGAGGTTGAGAATGGCAGATGTCTACACACACTCACAAAACACACAGAACCTGTCTACAGTGTAGCGTTCAGTCCTGATGGGAAATACATTGCTAGTGGGTCCTTTGACAAATGTGTACATATATGGAATGTTCAGGTGACTGATGGTTGTTTGTTTTTTTTTAAGTTGTTTTTAAAATTTGGTAAATAACAGCTGCTAAATTCATGCCAGCAGTTTGTAAGATGACGTGTGTAATGTGTAGGGAGATAAGCTGTAGAATGATAATCAGTGCTGGAATATATGACCATCTCCAACAAACACCCATGTTAAAGCCCGTGTTTTTCTCTTCTTCTTCTTCGTACACTCTCAGACGTCAGCTTGAATATGTTCAAAGAAAGCAGTGGTCAGCTTGAGGCTATTTCTATCTCCATAGAGTTTTTCCAGGAATGGTACTGGCGATGGCCACTTGCGCTTTCTCTGTTCCTCACATGTTGGGCATCTTTGAAACAGATGTTCAGCAGTCATTTTATCGGTGCCAAAGTCACACTCATCAGTAGTTCCTATCTTTAGCTTGTTGAATAGGTGGTATTCCAATCTGTTGTGGACCATGCAGAGTCTGAAGATTATCACTTGTTCTCTTCTGTTGAGATGTTTTTCTCTTATGGTAGCTGTAAAGTAGTCCCATAACAGATATTGCTGTATGGGAGTGAAGTTCGAGACTTTACCATACTAGGTTGAGCTTCGAGAGGTGGAATGACTGATTTCCTATCTCGCTGCCTTTGTTTTCCCATCTCAGAAGCAGAGTCTTGTACCCATTTACAGCTGGGTAGACTGGAGCATGATGCCACCATGTTTTGAACCCAGTACCTTTGCCGCGAGGGGCCGTTGCTCTAATCACTGCCATTTTAAACACTCGTGATAACTGTAGAGAGGTCTAATTTATAAAGATCTGAGAACTGAATATAGTTCAGAAATCAGGTTTTGAATCTGAACCCAGGTAGCATTTCAAGTAAGTACTGCTGTTTAGCATGAGGTAGTTCCAGATCACATAAGCCTTGATCATGTTCTTCTGTATAAGAAACCATATGTTCTTTTGTTCATACCTTTAGTCACTGATTTAATATGTTTTTTTTTCCAGACAGGTTCAGTGGTCTATGGTTACAGAGGTCATACCTTTTGTCACTAATTTAATGTGGTTTTTTTATCAGACTGGTTCACTCTTCCATAGTTACAGAGGTCATACCTTTTGTCACTAATATAATGTGGTTTTTTTCAGACTGGTTCACTAGTCCATAGTTACAGAGGCACCGGGGGAATATTTGAAGTGTGTTGGAACCACAGGGGAGACAAAGTGGGAGCCAGTGCTTCAGATGGTTCTGTAAGTTAGCTAATTAAATCTGTGATTTATTAAATCCGTGATAAGGTGACCAAATGTCCTATATTTACCATGATTTGTCCTCTTTTTATCTCACATTTGAGACTGTCCTGGCAGCTTTTCTCAAAATTGGAATTTGTCCAGTTTTTTTTTTTTTTTTTTTTTTTGGTCTCTCAAAGATTTGTTAAAAGTGTAGAAGTCATGTTGTAAATATTTTATATGAAAACTCTACCAGCACATGTTCATGATATGAATGTCTGGAGATATGAAGGAAACCATTAGAAGATTTCACATGTTCATGATATGAATGTCTTGAGATATGGATAAATCCACTAGAAGATTTCACATGTTTATGATATGAATGCCTTGAAATATAAATGAAACCAATAGAAGATTTCACATGTTCATGATATGAATGCCTAAAGATATGAATGAAGCCACTAGAAGGTTTCACATGTTCATGATATGAATACATGGAGATATGAATGAAAACCACTATAAGATTTCACAAGTTCATGATATGAATGCCTGGAGATATGAATGAAACCATTAGAAGATTTCACATGTTCTTCGTGAATGACCTTAGATGGAGTTGCCAGCATGGGAAGACGTGTAAGCTTCTATGCAATATTTATTTGATAAAGAGGTTCCATTTGGCGATTCTAAATACTTTGATCAACTTAATAAGCTGACAACATATGTCGAGCCGCGGTAGCATAGTGGTTAGTGCACTGGCTTCCTAGCTCAGTGGTCTGTGGTTCGATCCCCAGATGAGGTGGGATTTTTTTAGGCCGCAAACGGTTCCTGGGTCGACCCAGCCCCAATTGGGTACCAGAGCAACTCTGGGAAGGTTAAGGTGGCCGGTGTGATGCTGACCACATCACCCCTAGTGTGCCGATGGTCAAGAAAATATGGGCCTAACACCATATTCCCAATATGCCTCAATGGGCGTGTAACGGGATTCCCATATGTTGAAAGCAACATCAACGATAAAGAATTCATGCAGGTTCTTTTTTCATTGATGCTTGTAGTTTGTTTAGATATATGCTGGCTAATCCTGACTTATGGGAGCGAGTCATGGACAATTAGTAAGCAAGTAGGAAAAGCACTAGAGGCCACAGAGATGTGGTTTTACAGAAAAATGTTAAAAATACCATGGACAGCCAAAAAGAGTAATGAGGATGTCCTGAAAGAGGCCAATACACAAAGGAAACTTTTTCCTCATGTTAGGAAGAAGCAATCCACTTTCTTTAGGCATGTTATGAGAAGAGGAAAGCAGGAATATATCGTAACAACAGGTAAGATTGAAGGAAAAAGAGATAGGGAAAGACAAAGAGAGCAAATACTGGACAGTTTGACATCGTGGTATGGAAAGAAGTCAACAGCAGAATTGATCAATAGTACTGGAGACAGAAAGTTGTGGAGAGACATGATGGCCTACACCTCCAGGCATGGTACTTGAAGAAGAAGAATCACATTCAACAATGTTTTAATACAAACAAGCACTTCTAGTCACAAGTTTTATATATGCAGCTTTACTTGTGTTTCTGCATTAGTGTTGATTTTTTTCACTTTTTTCATTTCAGGTGGTGGTTCTTGATTTGAGAAAGTAGTAGGGGCTTTCTATTAGCCAGATGAAAATAAAAATTGAAATTAGTTCCATCCTACCTCCAAGTTAAAAGAGGGCTGGTCCCTTTTCCATGTACGCTCCTTCTGACTGCCTCACGTGAAGTCTGGAAAGTGACTGCTCACACAGCAGCAGCCAAGGGACAATGCTTACAACGGTTCCCACCGGAAATTCTCACAACACTCGCTATTGGCCATGCCAACAGCAGTTACCACAGACTATACACGACAGTTGTCAAAAGACTAAACTACAACCGCTGTCATTGGATATTCTCACAGCAAATATCTCTGGACGTATCCACAGCTCTGTCAGATGGACATACACACAACTCGGTCAGATGGACATACACACAACTCTGTCAGACCAGGAAATTTCTAGACATGTGCCCAGTAACTGATCACTCGAGATCAACTGTTTCATTGCTGTGGATCAGAATTGTGCACTGACTGTTGTGCAGCCTAGAACAGTGATACTGAACTTTATTTTAGAAGTGAAATATTTCTCTATGGAAGTAGCAGGTTAATCTAATGACAGAAGTAACACATCAAAAAGCACAGTAGCTAAGAAGTAGCAAGGGATCCCGTTACACGCCCATTGAGGCATATTGGGAATATGGTGTTAGGCCCATATTTTCTTGACCATCAGCACACTAGGGGTGATGTGGTCAGCATCACGCCGGCCGCCTTAACCTTCCCAGACGTTGCTCTGGTACCCAGTTGGGGCTGGGTCGACCCAGGAGCCGTTTGCGGCCTAAAAAAATCCCACCTCATGTGGGGATCGAACCATAGACCACTGAGCTAGGAAGCCAGTGCACTAACCACTATGCTACCGTGGCTCCCAAGAAGTAGCAAGCTACAGTTTTTTTTACAGTGCTTAAACTATGATACTTGGAGCAGAGCATAATCTTCCAACTAAGAACAGAACACACCAGACTCTGCAAACACTTAAACAAATTAAACTATTCACATGATATGAATAGCTGTCACTGCAGCCATTCATAAATGACAGTTCAGCATGTGCTGCTCACATGCTGCGGACTCAACCACAGAAAGAAGAAATCTATTGCCAGGCTCCCTAACAATCATGAGCATTTATATGGCACTGCTCAAATGCTACAGAACACGTGCAGATTCTTCACCTTGGCATTGGCTGTGAAATGGCAACAAACTCAGCAGCCCTAGTTAAACAACAACATAAGAGGTGCCTACTGTTATGACTGTTTGAGTGTTCTGTATCTAAAGAAAAACAAAATAAAAAATATTATTATTACAAATTGTGGACATGTTGAATCTGTAGAGAATGTCAGTCAGTGCTATTATTGATATTTTCTTCTCCTTATTTCTATGAGAGCATCAGATTAGCAAAGTGATTAGTTAGAGCGTTTGCTTCCCACGGTAAAGTTACCAGGTTTAAAACCTGGTGGCATCATGCTCCAGTCTACCTGGCTGTGAATGTGTACCTGGCTGCTTTTAAGTTAAAGAAAGCAAAGGCAATGAGGAAGGGAACTGGCCACTCCATCTCATAAAGCTGGACCTAGCATTGTGAAGTCTCCAACACTTTGTTCCCCTATGGCAGTATCTGCAATAGGACTACATTTATCTTTACTATTTCTGCAGCCGTTTTGTGTTGGAAATGGTTTGTGTTGGTGATGGTTTGTGTTGGTGATGGTTTGTGTTGGTTATGGTTTGTGTTGGTGACTGGTAGAAATGTGAAAAGGTGTAACGGTTATTGTTTGGCTTAAAGTGAATGGGAAGATATTTTGCTTGTATTGTCTGACTTACACTTAATTTTTCAGCTGTATAAATTTCAAAAATGTTATCACAGCCAATTTGTAAGTGACTGAGTTATACTGGCAGTACCACAGGTGAGTTTTAGTATATGCAAGGATTAGGTTCCTAGAGACGCTGTTGTGTTGTTAAGTAACTCAGCTTCAAACAAAACCATTTTATAATTTGCCCTAAGTGGTTCCCAGGGGGGTCTGATTACAATAAGAAAGAATATGACTATTGTTTCCTCAGGCATGTCGTACGAGGCGACTAATATGAAATTGTGCAAAGGTTGGAAACCTCATCATGTAAAACTTATTGTTACAGACACCACTTGCTGTAGGTGCACGTGAATGTTTGGTGCAGACTTCCTGCATAAGACCAGCTCCATACTCTCTAAGGCGCGAAAAGGAAAACAAGAATGAATTATGATTATATAATTTAGGATATTTGACTTCTGACGAACTTGTGTTGATGCCTGAATGAATCTTTGGCATCAGTGGTAGTCTGCAAGAAAAGCTTACAGTTGACTGATGAAAATCCTGACCGAGGATCATGAGAATCTCCAGGCAGCTCTTTGACAGCTTTCTTAAAGAAGGAAAGCTGTGTTTCTTGTCATGACCCTTCAGTTCCCCACGCAGCATAGGCCTTCAACAAACTTATGCTGTCCTTCTGTTCCATGCCATCAGCTCAAGGTCTCTTCATCCCTTTCATTTCTGTTTCCATTTCTCTGTTCCGTGTGTTTTACAGTCTTCGTCATTAGCTCTTGTACCCTGGGAATTCCAGAACAAGGACTGCCTTGTAAAACTATCTTCTTTGATCCTTAGCCGCGGACTGTCAAAGCAGTCAGTGGCCATCACACCAGGTGGCATCTTGTAGGGCAGCAACAAACTGCTTCCACTTTGCTCGGTCAGCAGCCATCCTTCATGCAGTGCCCCAGTTCTGGTTCATTCTTTTCATCTCAGCCTCCACAGTTCTCTGTCAAGTTGTTTTTGGTCTGCCTTTCTTTCACTTTCCTTCAGTGGTCCATAGGCATAGCTGTTCTTGTGATGGCATCAACCAGCTATGATGGTGTGCATGTCATCTTGGTTTTGATGTCTCAATGATCCAGAAATATATTCTTCTGTCCCTACAGTGTTTGTGTTACGTGTCTTTTTAGATTGTTAATGTTAATTTTTAATAACAGGATGGTTCCTGTGGCCAAGATGACGTTTAGGGTAGTAAATCTCTAGGAAACCGCAACCAGCCCACACCACTCAAAATTATTTGAGTCACAACTGACGAAGTGGACAATATACAATTTATTTCAGACTCCATGCAGCTCCACATACAATAGTTCAGGCCAACATATAATGGCAGATAATATACAGTAGACGAAATACCGTAGGCAGTCAGTCCATGTCAGGAAGGCTGTCCTTTTGTTCTCAATATGATTTATATCTCTTAACACTCGACACTGAGCAATTATACTTCTTGTCAGTACCGATGACTAGATAACTAGATACATCTCACCGAAGATCTTGATGTATTATGAAAACATAACTCCATTATAAACACTTCAACACTAAGGAGCTCAAAAACATATGTCCACTCACCATGACACACAATCGTATAAGGCCCCGCACTTCTGCTCCTCTAGTTTCACGTGAGCCAGCCAAGCATTTCGGCTTAACGTCACTCACCCGTCTTTATCAGTGACCCGTATAAAATAAACAAACCAGGAGCCCTGTTGAGCTAACCATATAATAGGCACAATCGTTATGAATTTTAATAATAACAGTATGCTGTGTCAGTGTGCACGGTCAGAAGAAAGAACATTTATTACTTTTTGAACTCCTTCACTAACAGATGAAAAAATGTATTTGGCCAGTGTGCAAAAAAACAGTAGTCTTTAATGAAGTAATATTTGTGATGATGGAAGTAAAGTCATATAGATTTTACTATAACCTCTACACCCTAGGGTACAGTCTGTTGTCTTTGAGGCATGTACATGATTTCAAGGGAGGGGGGGGGTATGGATGCATTTTTCAGTATCCCCGAAGGGAGGCAGTCCAGTGTATCAGTATCCCAGGATTGTCACGTCCTGCCAGAAGGATAGCATATACATCTGGGTCAGCTGAGAAAGCATCCACAAGACTTAGGCTCATCAAGCACTTTTCCTCCTGTGGGTGGGGAGCAGACCAGCACTCATTACGCCAACTCTATACTGGATATGTGCGCCCAGTAATTGACTACTCGCTCCCCCTCCAAACTATTGCAAGTAAAAGCCTCCTACAAAAGCTAGACAAAGTCCAAAGTCATGCTCTACGGTTTATAAGTGGTGCCATGAAGACAACGCCGACAGGTGCATATGAAATCAACACTAATATTGAACCCTTAAACCTAAGAAGAGAACGTTCAGCTGTGGAAACATACGAAAGGTATCACAAAGGAGGAGAATAGGAAAATGATAGAGCAGTGGCACCAAAAACACAGAATACAAAAGACATCTTTTCTTAAAAATGCAAAGGAAGCTAGCATCAAACACCACCTACCAGCAGTTAGAAAGTCAATGGTAACTATCAATAATGAACCACCTTGTTGGCAGGCAACTACTCCCACAGTAAGAACTGAACTCTCTGACTCCTCAGCAGACAAGAACACTCTAGTATCACTACTGAAAACCATCGCTTTAGAAACTGTAGACTCATATCCACAAGACATCATCCATGTCTACACAGACGGATCTGCATTTAAAGCTACCACCAATGATGGATATGGCGCAGTGATAAAATACCCCAACCTGCACCCAGAAGATCACCCTTGCATCTTTGGCCCTTGCGGAGAAATTTGTTCCAGCTATGATGCAGAAATAACAGCACTAGAAAAAGCATTGTGCCGGATAATCTCAGACTTTGAAAGTGGCATCAGGCCATCTGAGGATATCGTTATATTCTCAGACTCAAAATCAGCACTCCAAGCCCTAGAAAGCAAAATGTCTCCTAATATTAATAACATCTGTAGATTAATTGACCAACTGTTCACTTCCTATGGCGTCGAAGTTACACTCCAGTGGATCCCTGGGCATGTCGGAGTCCCAGGAAATGAAAAAGCAGATAAACTATCCAGAAGAGGAGCAGCACTGCCCCAGTTCCCATCAAGTACCACACTGCAAACCTGACAACAGATCCTGAGAAACAATTATGGGCAAGAATGGCTAAACCAGTGGGCTTCCTCCCAGACAGGGCGTCCATTCTTCAAACATCAAGCTAAACCAAACCCTCAAGATCCAGTTAAACAACTCAAAAGAAGAGAACAGAGTCTAATTTTCCAGCTGAGAACAGGTCATGCCCCTGTCAATAAACATTTAAATAGAATAGACCCACTACGTGAACCAAACTGTTGGCACTGCCACCACCATGAGGAATCGGTTGAACACCTACTGTTGCAGTGCCCAAGACTAACTGACCTGCGACACCAGCTACTCCCATCGCACCCAATCATCCACAATACCCTCTGCACATCATCACAACAACTGAGGAAGACTTGCACCTTTGTCGGAGAGGCAATGGGCTGTCAAGAGCTACCTGCTCACAGCTAAAGGGATTATATCATCATTATCATCACCCTAGGGTAGAAGAGGGACAACTAAGTAAGTAGGTAAGTAAGCTTTTACTAAAGTGATCAGTGTATGAGTAGTTTCTGGGGGGAAAAAACTGTACTGCAATGTAAAAGTGAGGTTCTAGAAAAAAAGTGATTAAAATGTGTGGGCTCATCAGAAAAGTGGGTGTCAGTTTGGAAACAACATCCCTTCCGTGAAGAGCCAGACTGCAGAGAGAAAAGCCATAATGACAAAATACTTGGAAAAACATTACCCAAGCAAGATTTGGACCCTCATATATACACATATGGATCCGCAAAAAATGCAACAGAAGATGGAGGTGGTGGAGTCTTTCTGACCTTAAGCACTGATACACACACACAAAAAAGATGTCAATGGCAACAGAAAAATGTTCAAGTAACTTCAGAGCAGAGGTAAAGGCTTTGAAAACTGCAGCAGATGTTCTAATGATGAAGGCAACCACAGAGAGACAAGTTATACTCCACATACTATGTCAGTGATTCAAAAGAGTTGTGATACAGTGGATCCCATCTCACTACATCATCCCCAGCAATGAAGAGGCTGATAGATTGGCAAAGGAAGATGGAAAGCTACCTATCTTGATACAAGCATAAATTTGAAAGAAACAAAGAGTTTTATCAGAAGCAGATACAGGAACAAATGGGATGCAGAGCATCCAGGCCATCCAATAATAATGATGCATATTTACCAGCTCAGCAGAGGAGAACAAGTGGTACTCTTCAGACTCCGCACAGGCCACAACCGATTGGGATACCACCTATTTAACAAACTACAGATAGGAACTACCAATGAGTTTAACTGTGGCACCGATAAAATGACTGCTGAACATCTTCAAAGATGCCCAACATATGAGGAACAGAGAATGTACATATGGCCATCACCAGTACCATTCCTGGAAAAACTATGGAGATACAAGTAGCCTGAAGCTGACCACTGCTTTCTTTGAACATATTCAAGTTGACGTCTCAGAGTGTACGAAGAAGAACTCATCAAAAGCATCTTTACCATTTATCCAATGGACAATACTCCAAAATGACACACACACACACTTATACCCCAATAACACACAATCACAGTTGTTCTTAAATTTCTCAATAAATAACTCGCCACCAACACACACAAAATCCAGCTTCACACCATAGACTCATAATGAATTAAACAGTGGCATAACTACAAACATGGAACCAGGCCAGGAAGAAGACAGCTGATAGAATGGTCTGGCGCTCTCTCTTCCAAACCTCTACACCTCACGGTAGAAGGGGAACAACTAAGTAAGTAAGTATAACTACAAACAGTGGCATAACCGAGCTTCCTAGCTCAGTGGTCTATGGTTCGATCCCCAGATGAGGTGGGATTTTTTTAGACCGCAAACGGCTCCTGGGTCAACCCAGCCCCAACTGGGTACCAGAGCAACTCTGGGAAGGTTAAGGTGGCCGGCGTGATGCTGACCACATCACCCCTAGTGTGCCGATGGTCAAGAAAATATGGGCCTAACACCATATTCCCAATATGCCTCAATGGGCGTAACAGGATCCTTTACCTTTTTTTATAACTACAATATAAGGGACCCTGGGGCACATAACCATTTCACAGAGTTAACTAGAAAATTAACCAGATCATATCTTAATATTCCAACGCTCCAAGAAAATAATCCTGTATGGGATTTGAGACACTGGGATATTGTAGCGAGAGGACAGATATAATGATGGTGATATTATCCTGGACAAATAGATGTATCAGATGATACCAGGATAGTGCCAGATAAGAGACTGGTCTTACAAGAAATACCCCATTCTCTGAAAAGAGTAATGGTGTATCGACATCAAAGATATAGTCAAGCTGTATAGGTTCCTAGATGAGATGGCAGTGTACTATCTAGATTCCTTTGGGCTCCTCTCCAGACTAACCTTAGACAATAACTCTGCTAGGGGTAATTAACTACACAACAAGAACTTTAAACCAAATTTAAATAATTCGATAAAGACTGTTGGTACAATTTAGAATTTATTTATGTACAAAATCTTTTGTTCTTTGTTAATTTTTCAAATAAAATTCAATTGAATACAATATAAAATTATGGGTCACTTTCAAATATTTATATATATATATATATATATATATATATATATATATATATATATATATATATATATATATATATATGTATATATATATATATATATATATATATATATATATATATATATAACATATGTACAGTTAATTTCTTAAACTAATATAATTCAATTTCACTGTTTTCTTGCTTCCTGATGGAATCTGTCTCTATTTTTGTGCTTTCTTGAATAGATGAATCTAAATGTTACTTTATGACTCATATGACTGTCAAATGTCTTCTATATACACCACAAGGTTTTCATCATTACATAGTCTATTCGTATGTGGGTTTATTTGGTGTTGTTTGAAAATTGAAGAGTAGCCCAACACTGAGCTACTTATCTGAAACAAAGTCCTTCCTAGGCCTCATACAGCAGTATGATTGGATAGAACCCCACCACTGCGGGTCCTCCACTCGTCAAGATGACACAGTTAATACTGGCAAAAGCTCTGACAAACTTGAGCATCTAATTGCTGACTTGGTTACTAGAGATTGTGTATGACACTCAGGGCAGGATATAACCTGAAACGGTATATACAACCTACGTAGTATCGCTCATTGTCTCCTTAGCCAGATAGGAGGTAGTATGAGACAGTTCAGACAAGCTGTGGTAAATCACAAGAGGCATAGTAAGTTATGAATAACAAGTTCAAGTACTAGCACAATAGATCAGTAATTCACTTGTTACAGTTTTGTCCATGATTTGTTTCAATAAAATCATATAGGCCTTATGGTAATCATGGTGTCATATATCAAATAATACAGAAAATCAATCTGTTATAGTCATTCCTTCCTCCAGTTTGGATAGTCCTTTCCAGCAAGCATAATATCTTTAAAACGCTTTCCACAACCAACTTGCTCAATCCATTCATTCTACTTAATTATTACACAATTGAACTAAACCTACACACTTCAGGTTTTCCTCCAGAAATAGCACAATGATTCTACACATGCTAATATTTCTTTAACACACATTGATAATACATTTACATATATATATTTAATGAACATCTCGCATACCCTCAATCACAGACAGGCTTTTAATGGTTACACAGTCTGCTCACACTTCTGCAGATGGCAACGGAGTTGACTTAACTGCTTGTGCTCTGTGTCTGTAGTTTGAAATAGGCGGCGAGTGTGTCTGTGTCATGCGTTCTCTCCCCTTTTATAATGGCCTTGCGAATGTACGAGGTGACAACTGGACCAAGGTACGTTTGCATGCATCCAAAATCGTGTAGGCAACGCAAGCTGTACTAATATAGAAAATCCAAAATAATTCTGGAATCCTTATTTCTGTACCGATTTCCTCCATCTTAAGCTTCTTTTACTCATATGAATGAGCTCTATCACTATGGGTATCCATTTTATCCTATAGTTTATCCGACTATTCACTGGAGCAGACGAAACAGGGAAAAACACAATATGGTTCATGTTCCACTGTCTTCTATTCATAATAACTTCGGCTCTACAACACATCCAGTGAATCTATTGCTATCTGCCTAAAGCTAATGATCCCTATTATCGAATTGGGTCCTTTGTGCTTTCTATGCTTCTCTATGGTGCGGAATGCTGGAGAGTTACAGAGAAGGAAATGTCGAAATTGTCCTCTTTTCACACAACATGCCTAAGAAAAATTTACCGAATCTTTTGGCCGAATACCATCACCAACCAAGATCTGCTTACTCGGAGCAAGCAAGAGGACATGCACACCATCATAGCTGGCAGACGCTGGAGCTGGGTTGGCCATGTCCTCAGAAGAGAACCCGATGCCATCACAAGAACAGCTATGCTTTGGACCCCTGAAGGAAAACGAAAGAGAGGCCAACCAAAAACAACCTGGCGGAGGACTGTGGAGGCTGAGATGCAAAGAATGAACCAGAGTTGGGGAACTGTACGAAGGATGGCCGCCGACCGTGCAAAGTGGAATCAATTTGTTGTTGCCCTACAAGACACCACTAGGCATGATGGCCACTGACTGCTTTGACGGTCGGCGGCTAAGGATCAAAGAAGAAGAAGAAGTGTGCAATGAAGGTAGTCCTTAAAACCAAAACCAGCCTCATAAATTGAAGGACACTTGTAACTTGTTATTGATTTTTTATTACCAAATTCATATCTCCATTGCCATCAATAAATCACCACATTCTATATGAATTATTTTATTCAGAATTTCTTCAGATAGCTTGGTCTAAAGTAAAACTATAAGGTATGTAGAGTTTTAGCAAGTTTGTCCATTTCAAATTTGCTAAATTTTGTATTAAAAGTGGAAGAACAAATCATACTTGAATTTTAGCTCCAAATTCTCAATTCCTTTGTCACCAGTAAAATACTACATTCTAAATACATTCTATGTTAATTATTTTATTTAGAAGTTGTTAAGATAGCTAATATCATAGGTATTGATGGGAAAGATATAAGAATACTCATTAACCTTTATTGGGAGCAAACTGCCACAGTAAGATCGGGAAGGAATTATTCATCATACATAGACATAAAAAGAGGTGTCAGACAAGGTTGTGTGCTGTTCTCCTGCCTATTTAATTTATACACCGAAAAAATTTTCAAACAGATACAGGAAATACCAGGACTGAACATCAGTGGAAGGTCAATAAACAACCTTAGATATGCAGATGATACCGTGTTGTTAGCTGAAAGCGAACAGGAGTTACAAGAACTAGTGAATCAAGTGAACAGTGTAAGTCATGAATATGGACTCGACATTAATATTGAGAAAACAAAAACTATGATAATTAGCAAAACAGACGATAAACCCACATTAAAGATAAGCGTAAATGGGAAAATCCTGGAACAAGTCAAGAGCTACGTATATCTTGGTCATATAATAACAGAAGATGGCAGATGTGAAACAGAAATCAAGAAGAGAATAGGAATGGCCAAGGCTACATTCAACAACATGAAACATATACTGACATCCAAACAGCTATCTCACAAATTAAAACTGAGAATCATGTAGTGTTATATATATTCTGCATTTCTGTATGGTGCAGAAACATGGACGATGAATAAGTGTTTGGAAGAAAGAATTGAGGCTCTTGAAATGTGGATATATAGAAGAATGGGGCGTATCTCATGGAAAGAGATGAAAACAAATAAGGAGGTCCTAGAAAATCTAGGTATGAAAAGAGAACTAATGAGGGAGGTCAAAGTTCGGCAGCTAAAATACTTTGGCCACATAAAAAGGCATAACACCTTGCAGAAGACCATAACAGAAGGGAGAGTTGAAGGCAAACATGCAAGGGGAAGACAGCGCTATAAGTGGGAAGATAACATCAAGAGATGGACAGGAAAGAGTCTATCAGAGTGCACCACCAAGACAGAAGACGTTGGAGATCCATTACAGCCAACCTTCGTTGTGGAGATGGCAACTGATGATGATGAAGATAGCTTCCTGAATTGACATTTGTGAGAACATGGCGCAAGTTTGTTGAAGACCTGTTCTCTCTGGACAGCCAAAGGGCAATGATAATGATGGTTTATACTCTCTTTCTTCAAGCTTTGGCCATTTATCTGATTCATTTATTTAAAGTTTTCCTCACACCTGACTTTCTGTTCATCTAACAGGTTGGACACATGACACATGTTAATCTGTACAAGAAATGGTCCATTAATATTTCTTTATTCTGCAGCAGTATTGAAACCAATGCTAACTTACTAGACCAGATTCGCTATTACCTCGGGCTCTTTCATCATCATCCCCTCAGCTCCCCAAGAAGAATGGGCCTTGAACAAATGTATGCCAAGTCTTCTTGTCCCATGCCTTCAGCTCAAGGTCTGTCCAAGCCTTCTTGTCCCATGCCTTCAGCTCAAGGTCTGTCCAAGCCTTCTTGTCCCATGCCTTCAGCTCACGGTCTGTCCATGTCTTCTTGTCCCATGCCTTCAGGTCAAGGTCTGTCCAAGTCTTCTTGTCCCATGCCTTCAGCTCAAGGTCTGTCCAAGTCTTCTTGTCCCATGCCTTCAGCTCAAGGTCTGTCCAAGCCTTCTTGTCCCATGCCTTCAGCTCAAGGTCTGTCCACGTCTTCTTGTCCCATGCCTTCAGCTCAAGGTCTGTCCAAGTCTTCTTGTCCCATGCCTTCAGCTCAAGGTCTGTCCAAGCCTTGTCCCATGCCTTCAGCTCAAGGTTTGTCCATGTCTTCTTGTCCCATGCCTTCAGCTCATGGTATGTCCATGTCTTCTTGTCCCATGCCTTCAGCTCAAGGTCTGTCCAAGCCTTCTTATTCCATGCCTTCAGCTCAAGGTCTGTCCATGTCTTCTTGTCCCATGCCTTCAGCTCAAGGTCTGTCCAAGCCTTGTCCCATGCCTTCAGCTCAAGGTTTGTCCATGTCTTCTTGTCCCATGCCTTCAGCTCAAGGTATGTCTATGTCTTCTTGTCCCATGCCTTCAGCTCAAGGTCTGTCCATGTCTTCTTGTCCCATGCCTTCAGCTCAAGGTCTGTCCATGTCTTCTTGTCCCATGCCTTCAGCTCAAGGTCTGTCCACGTCTTCTTGTCCCATGCCTTCAGCTCAAGGTCTGTCCATGTCTTCTTGTCCCATGCCTTCAGCTCAAGGTCTGTCCATGTCTTCTTGTCCCATGCCTTCAGCTCAAGGTCTGTCCATGTCTTCTTGTCCCATGCCTTCAGCTCAAGGTCTGTCCAAGTCTTCTTGTCCCATGCCTTCAGCTCAAGGTCTGTCCAAGTCTTCTTGCCCCATGCCTTCAGCTCAAGGTCTGTCCAAGTCTTCTTGTCCCATGCCTTCAGATCAAGGTCTGTCCATGTCTTCTTGTCCCATGCCTTCAGCTCAAGGTCTGTCCACGTCTTCTTGTCCCATGCCTTCAGCTCAAGGTCTGTCCAAGTCTTCTTGTCCCATGCCTTCAGCTCAAGGTCTGTCCAAGTCTTCTTGTCCCATGCCTTCAGCTCAAGGTCTGTCCAAGTCTTCTTGTCCCATGCCTTCAGCTCAAGGTCTGTCCATGTCCTCTTCATCCCCTTTATGTCTGTCTCCAGTTCTCTTCTACGTGTGTTCTTTGGCCTTCCTCTACCTCTCTTACCATACAGATCAAGGGCTGCCTGGTAATGCTATTAACAGGGCAGTCTTTTAATCAGCACTTTTTAGTGTGATCAAAGTCAAGTCAAGTCAACTACATCACAACATCAAATATTCAAACAACTAATCATACAGACAGTATCACAAAAAGAGTATCATGTTAAATTTACCAATAGCCTGAGTTTTGTTTTTTTAAGTACAATGATTGGAGAACGTTGTTGGCAGTTCCTCGTCAGACCCATTGAGTAGAAGAAAGAAACTGCAACACTTACCCTCAAAATATTTGGTGAGGTATGGGTGGCAGAGCAGAACAATCTAAACATTGTTATAAAAAAACGTAGCAACCTGTCAACCAACAGAACTGGGACGAACATTAACTTTCGCAGACGACATACTCATGTACAGAACTGGCTCAGACAGACAGGAAATGGTCCAAGGCATACAAGAGACTACAGGCGGTTTCTAAATGGTGTGAGGAAAGTGGATCAAAGGTCAATCCCAACAAGGCCTGTGATGTGGTGCTCTTTGAACAACTCCATAGTGAAAGCAGACCTTCCAGACATCACTTTCAATGGGCAGAACATTGAAAGGCAAGACAGGCTGAAGTATCTGGGAGTAACGTATGATCGTGGGCTATCGTTCAAGTATCATGTCGAGCTGATCATACAAAAGTGCAAGCGAGGACTGGCAGCCTTAAAAACAATGGCTGCTGCGCGCTTGGAACAGAGACTATTGTTTCTCCTGTATCATCAGCTCGTGATTTCAGTAATCGAGTACGGGCTAGGAATACTCACGCTGTCAGTGTCACAATGTGAACGACTGGAACGCATTCAAAATGAAGGGATGCGACTAGTTTGGGGCTGTACGAGTGATTCCCCCCATTGTGACAATGAGATACATGCTCGGATTGCTGTCGATTAGATCCAGATATGCGATGGCCCTGGCAAAAGTCTATATGCGGGTAACCACCGACAAAAGTCACCCCCTACAAGAGAACGTAGCTGACATCAAAGAATCAAGAGGGGGATGGCACAAGCAGAGGCAACGATTGGTCAGATGACCAGGGTTGAAAATGTATTCAAAGGGGAAGAATGTAGTAAGTTATTAGGGGAGAACTGGGAAGAATGTAGTAAGTTATTAGGGGAGAACTGGATAAACTACCAGCAGGTCATCATTAACCTTGGCAGACAGTGCAGATCTTGGGGCAATGGAAAAGCCAGAGCTGGAGATTAATTAGCTGATAAGTGATCATGCTGGGGATGATGATGCCATTGTGTACACTGATGGGTCTGTAGTGCGTGGTGAGAAATCAGGATGAGGCTTCTCTGCGAGAATAAAGGGCAGGGTCGTCGCTGAACAGAGTGGAGCCTACATGACAACAACCTCCAGCATGAGAATGGAGGTAGAGGCAGTTACTGCAGCATTGAGGTGGCTGTCTGAAACTCTATCAACCAGGAGGGCAGTTATATTGTCAGACTCTCAAGCCATGCTTCGGAAAGTTCAGAACGGATGACTGCGGCAGGAGTGGAAAACATCAATAGAATCCTTAAGTCTTCAAGAACTGGTGTGGATCTACTGTCCTGGCCATGCAGGGGTACGTGGCATTGAGAGAGCTGGCAGACTGGCCTCGAGAGCACCCATAGTGGGGACACTGGACACGGATAAGGGAGAGATACTAAGGGCAATTAATGATCGCCTGCTGGATAATGACACTGCAATGGATGAATCAAGAAGGCTGAAACTGTTGGAGCTTGCCATCAAACGTGGGACTAGCAGAAATGGACGTGAGAGAGGATGCATCCGTCGTATGTACAACCAAAGTGCTATAGGTACAATTGCATTCATACTCTTCGACATTTGCTGAGGAAGACTGAGCACCTATGGGCTTGCTCGGAGTGCAGTGAGGTCGATTCTGATTAACAATAACAATAAGATAATTATAACTGAGATACATCATTACAATTTTTTTTTCTTTTCGCTCTCTGCAGTAGTGGTCCAACAGTGACCACAGCTTCAAGAGTAACTAATGTGGGTCTTAAAATGTGTCTACCTTCGCACAAGATTACTCTTGGCAGAGTTGTAGGTAGAAGGATAATGATGCTTCTACCTCAAGGTAGTGTTCACAAGATATTCAGAAAAGCTAGAACAATGCTGAATGTTTTTTAGAAATGTTAACTCTAGTATCTGCCGTCAACTTTTGTGAAAGACTGGGTTATCTTATAATTCGTTAGCTCGTTAAGCCCCCAGCTGGTTTAATCCAGCGAGATTCCTCTGATTATTATTATTGTTACTGTTATTATTATTATTATTGTTACCTGCTCTTTAGGTGTAGATAGAACTATATATATTAAAATCAGGACTCACACATGTGCCATGCTCTCTGTAATAATTAACTCGACGATGGATTTATCAAAATCAACATATACAAAATTTAATGATCAATCGCTTTTGGAACAAATGTAAATAAATATAAACTAGTAATTCTTAGAGATAGTTATCATCATTGGGACCGTAGACGCAGCAAAAGAGATGAATGCAGTCAGCGAGAAGTATCTGAGGAAGGTGGTTGAAGTAACAAGAAGAGACATGGTCCGCAACCAGACGATACGTCAAAGCCTAAGAACCCAACCCCTGCAAACCCAAGTAGAACCGTCCTGACTAAGATGGTTTGGCCATGTCTGCAGAATGGGAGAAGATCGGCTACCATAACAACCATGGGAAACTAAGAAGCAGGGATCCAGATCTCCAGGACGACCCAAAGTCCGCTCGGAGGACAACATTAGAAAATCTTTGAAGGACCGAGAACTAGAATGGAACCAGGCCAGAAGGAAGATAGCCGATATGGCGCTCTCTCTTGCAAACCTCTTCACGTCACGGTAGAAGAGGAACGACTAAGTAAGTAAGTAGTACAATGACGTAAATTAGGCAGTAAGTAATTCTGTTGTTTGAAAGAACAGTCTTAAAAACAAGAGAAAAGAACCAGTATATCAAAGACATAAGGAAAGACCATTCAGAAACAGACAGGAAAGATAAGGATACACTTATAGAATACTAGTCGTAGTAGCCCCTTCAGTCATAACTGGCTATGGTAATCGCCCCTGAGTTGATAACTCCCAGCTGCTTTTTTTCCAAGTTTTCTTTTCAGCGTGTTCTTTTTTCTTGTTTTGAGAGCCTCTTTTCGCCTACTCTGTGGTGGCGCCATAGGGAGCATCACCACTAGGTTCGATCGGTAGCTTCATCCTCCCAGGCTGAATACTGCTACAAAACATGCAAGCGTGGTAGCAGAGCTGCGCCCATTCAAGGTGGTGCTAGGTATCTTGAATCCACCCTCCTCTTTTTTGTCCGTGCAGTACTGATTGTTGAACAGAATCGACATCATCGCACTTCGGGCAAAACCATAGGTGCTCAATCTCCCTGAGCATGTGTCGCAGGGTATGAATGCTAACTGTTCCTTTTGCGCGCTGGTTGTAAACACGACGGATGCATCCTCTTATATGTCCGTCCCACTAGCTTTACGTTTGATGCTGAATTCTAGCAATCTTAGTCTTGTTGATTCATCTATTGCAGTATTGTTTTCTAACAGGCGATTATTTATTGTCTTCAGCACCTTCCCCTTATCATTAACCAATGTCCCCACGTTACTGTATACAGAAACTCAATTTAACTTAATGGTATTAAGTTTGAATCACACTGTAATTTCCGTAAGCTCAGTTCACCGTAGCATTTTACAACAAACATTTATATTTCTAAAATCTGACTGTAGGTAATTTTGCTCTTTCATGGTGAATTGACACCAGTTGCTCGGTTTATGAAATATTATAGTCATATAGCAAAACGATTGACCGTACAAGCAAATAATTCTTTTACTTTGAAAATGTTTTTTTCATTTTCTGGTTCTTTTAAAATGTTAATGCTTGTATTTATTTATTAAAAAATAAAATAAATAAATTTCGGTGCCTCCCCCAAGTCGAGCGCATTTCTTTCTTCTTCTTCTTCTTTCTTTTTTTTTTTAAATTAATGAAGAAAAATATCCCGTTCAACCTCTGATGGGTTATAATTAGGACATATATTGTTTTCAATTCCAAATAATATGAAAAACTGCCGATATGAGAAAGTGGCATCACATTTGTCAAATCATTGTAAATAGGGACAATCACAATTATGCTTAAACGTTAAATAAATAAATAATAAAAAATCAAGAAGAAACTCTGAACAAGAATAATATTAAAATGGAGGGGTGTAAAGGCCTGGTGGTTCCAGTTATATAACTGACTTTAACAGATATTTAATTGACTTTCATCTGTTAAAAGTCACATGCATTGTAAGAACAGCATTAGACCTTCACATTCCCAGCCACTATATATTAACATTTGTTCGTATTAAATATTGTTTGACTATATTATGCAATTCCCTAGGTCTGTCTATTCTTAACACCTCTTCTATATTTATAGGTAAGTTGGATGCTTGCAAATAATCTAATATTGGTATTCTCATTTGTTCATACCTCTTACATTTTAACAAGAAATGTTCTATATTATTGTCTTGAAGTCATCCTGCACAGTAAGGTTCTTCTATTCTGAAATAGCCTTTTCCCAGCAGTAGTCTGAGAAGTTTCTTATTACTGGGAATTTTCAATTCCCTAGATATCTGACATTTTCTTGTTGAAGCCTTGAACATCTTATATGCATGTCTTCCTTTCAGATTTTTATCCCAATCTTCTTTTCATTCATCTGTTATTAAATCTTTAATTAAGCTCTTAATCTCTGATTTACTCATCCCTACATTTATTAGATTTTTATCAGATCTACCTTTCTTTGCTTCTTTATCTGCCTTTTCATTTCCTTCTTCTTCTTCTTCTTCTTCTTCTTCTTTTTCTTCTTCTTCTTCTTCTTCTTCTTCTTCTTCTTCTTCTTCTTCTTCTTCTGCGTTCGTTCTGAAAAGGACGTTTGATACGTTGTGTCGCCGTTTACAGCAAAGCTGCGATATTTGCGCCTTTCGGCCCGACACATCTGTTTTCACCATGGCATTTTTGGGACCGGGTTAGCCTTCCCCCTTCGATCCCTACTCTCTCGGCCAGACTGCAGTGATGCAGCCTGTTTCAAATCCACCACTTGGAGGTGTAGTAGGTGTAGCGAGATTTTGTACCTCTTGCTTTGTTGTGAAAAAAAAATGTGTAACGCGACGCACACACACACACAGCGCAGTAATAACACTCGGCGGATCTTGCTTTGAAGTTTAAAGACGGCGGAAATATGTTTAAGCCAGCTATTACTGAAGAATGAGGAAATAGCTAATATAGGAATGTATGGCGGACTTTCAAAGTTTGCATTTACAGGAAATTAAATTTTAAACTACAGGAGAACGCCTGGTTGGAATACAATTAAATAATAATAGTTCACTAAAGGAGATGAACTATGAATTATATCCAAAAGGATATTATTCAAATATAAATAGTTTTAAAGATAATTAATATTTTTCACCTTCATCACATTTGCTAAAAGTTAGCTAATAATCTTTAAAAATGTATTATAACTACATGCCTAAACGGATTTAAATATAAATTGGATAAAATGAAAGCCTCATATGGGGAAAATGAAAGGATACCTAGGAAGGAAGGAAGGATATAAGTGTGTAGTGAACAGAAGAAAAAAAAACAAGTACAGGAAACGCACAGATCGCCTCAAATCGCCTCAAACCGAGAGATTAAACGAAAATCTTTTAAGACTTTTAGAGGTGCTTTCTCGTACGGGCGAGAGACTGAAATATAAGGACAGAGCGACGCGTTGAAAATCACACACACACCAAATCCAGAAGCCAAAGTGAGAAACTGGAAGACAGCATCTGCAAGAAAAGTTCTATTTTCACGCTGCATGCAGAGCAGATTAAATTCAGTCAAAACAGTCTCACCGTGAGCTTATAAATCCTAAGAGGGTATGTAAGTTTATTAAAGATATATGTATTACTAATCTCATTTTATTTCAGATTTTATTTCCGATTGTCTTCTTCTTCTTCTTCTTGCGATCGCATCTTTGATGATTACACCGTCAGACGAGTTCTCATGATGAATTCGACTGTTGTTTGAAGTTCCTCTTTAACTCCATATAGCTTTGAGTTTAGTGTTGAGTCATTCGGCCAGTATATCTTTCTTAACTGGTCATACAGAGGACAGTCCTGTAGAACATGCTCAGCAGTTTGTTCGTTTAATCCACATGTGCACAGTGGTGAAGCAGACAATCGTAGCTTGTGCATGTGTTTATTCAGTTTGTTAGGCCCTGTCCTGAGTCGAAAAATAGTTATCTGTCCCTGCCGGTCGAGAGTGTGATAGTCGTCTTTGGGTTGGTTCTGTTCTCTTCTGATAGTCTGGATAGCTCTCTTTTTCTCAAAGTATGTGACTTCGTTATCTTCTTGTTCACATTCTCCTCCCTTTTTTGCAAGTTTATCTGCCTTTTCATTTCCGGGTACACCACAATGAGATGGTACCCACTGAAGTATGGTTCTCTTTTTGGCAGCTACCTTGTTTAGTTCATTTCTCAGATGCGGGAGTTTACCACCCTTGAGAGCTTGCAGGACAGACAGTGCATCTGTGAGGATGACTACCTGGTGGCAGTCAGAGTTGGTGTTATAAATCATATTTGCAGCTTGCTCTAGAGCTTGAACCTCAGCTGTATAGTTGGAACAGAATTTACCAGTGGGAATGTGCCTAGTCTCATAGTGGTTGTCAGGATATGAGATAAAGATACCGGCACCTCCATTCCTAACAGCATTAGTTGCTGATCCATCTGTATAGGCATGTATCCATGATTGATCGGGATAGCTTTCTTGGATCATACTCAATGTAGCAGTTCGTTTTTGCAGATCATTATACTCACATCCACTTGTGAGACCACTGACTGATGTATTAATTTGGAGGGCACTGCTGGCCTGCTCCCATGGTACAGGGTATAGGGTGGGCTTCAGTGGTGTTGTCTTCATGGATAGGTCTTCTTGATGCTGTCTTATAAGTCTTTTCCCCCGATGCACAAAGCTGCTACGCTTTAGACGTCCCAATGCCAGATCATCTAGTCTTGCCTTCATTGGGTGCATTGGCATACTGTTGTACTTTTCCATCTGGATCATGGTTTTTGTGTCTCTTCTATGGGACAATGTCTGTAATCCAGCAACCTTCTGCATCTCTGTTATTGGTGTAGTTTTCATGGCTCCTGTAATGAGCCTGAGAGCTTGATTTTGCACCTTGTCCAAAGACTGCAGATGTGAGTTAGCAGCTGATGACCATGCTGCTGAGCTAAACTCTAAGTGTGGTCTTATTACTCCATTATAAATCTTCTTTGGATTTCGTTCATTTGCTCCCCAGTTGGTACCTGCTAATTTTCTGAGTATGCCTAGTCGTCTTCGGGCCTTTCCTTCTGCGTTTTCAATATGCTTATTCCATGTAAGCCTTTGGTCAAATGTCACCCCAAGATAGGTGGGGTAGCTTTCTTCCTTGATCACGGTTGTCCCTAGGTGTATGTTAGCTGATTTGTCCTTGGGGGCGAGGGAGAACAGTGTTGTGGAGGTTTTGTCTGTGTTTATTGTGATAAGCCATTTCTCTGCCCATGACACTAGCATGTCTGCTGCCCGCTGCATTCTATAATTTGCTGTGGTGACATTTTCATCAGCGCACCAGAGTACTAGGTCATCTGCATATAAGGCAGCTTTAACTCCTGCAGGGAGATCTTTCACCAGGTCATTGATGTAAACAAGGAAGAGTGTTGGGGAAATTACTCCTCCTTGAGGTACCCCCTGATGGAGCAACACTTTTCTGCTCTGCAGACCGTCAAGAGTGACTCTAGTTCTCCTGTTATGCAAGTATGACTGGATCCATTTCATCATGTTGCCTTGGATTCCACTTCTCCTAAGTTTTGCAATGAGGCCATCTTTCCACACCTTGTCAAAGGCCTGCTTGAAGTCGACCCAGATCGTTAGGACCTTTTTCTTCTCCTGGAAGGCATCTTCTATTGCTTGAGACAAGTAAGTAACTTGGTCTTCTATACTGTAGCATTCTCTAAATCCAGCTTGTTCCGGCACCAGGATCTGCTCAGACTCTAAATACCATTTCAATCTGTGGTTGACTATTCGCTCCATAGTCTTCCCAACACAGCTTGTGAGACTGATTGGCCGGTAACTTGCAGCCTCGGTCTTACATTTCCCTTTCTTTAGTATGGGTATTGTGATGGCTTCTCTCCATACTTGGGGTACCGTTCCTTTCAACCAGCTGTGGTTGAATATCTCAAGCAGTTTTGTCTTTGCTGCTGAGCTCAGATTTACTAGCATTTCGTTGCTGATTTTGTCTGGGCCGGGTGACTTTTGAAACTTAAGCTTGGAAATAGCCTTCTGTAGTTCTCCTAGTGTGATGGGTTCCCTCATTGGGGCAGGAGTATCTGTCTGTCCCATGGTTGCCAGTATTTCTTTTCTTATCTCTCTCTGATGATCTATGTTAATGGGTAAGTTGCTTTCTGAACTGTATCTTCTAGCAAACAAGTCTGCAGCTTGTTTTCCTCTGAAAAGTTTGCCACCTTCATCCAATGTGATAGTCTGCCTAGGTGAGGAACGCTCTTCATTTAGAGACTTGACTAATCTCCAAAGTTTCCTGCCGTCTTTCTCAAGGTTCAGCGATGCCGTTTTAGTTCTCCAGCTTTTCCGTTTTTCTTCTAGCTTTGTTCTCTGAAACTCTGCTACAGCCTTTTTCCATTTGTTGTGAGTTTCAAGTGAAGGCTGAGACTCTGCGTCCTTTCTAGCTCTGTCCATGGCTTCCTGACGTTCTTGGAGTGTGCTGGACCAGTATGGTATGTAGTTACGCCGGCATCCTTTGGGAATGGTTTCTTTTGCAGCTTGTAGTATGCATCTGTTGAAGTCTTTTACCACTTCATTTATGTCTCTGTTCTGTACCTTGAGGGTAGACAGCAGCGTGTTCACCTGATGCCTGAATAAACCCCAGTTGGCTTTTTTGTAGTTCCATCTTGTAATGGCTGGGCCTGTACTGAGAGTTGCACTCTGGACAGTAAGAAAGATTGGGCGATGGTCGCTTCCCCCTAGTTGGTCTCCTACTTCTCTACTAATAGATCCAGCTATATCTGGTGTGGAGAAGGCAAGATCTGGTGTTGAAGTTGTGTGCCATCCTCTGGAGTAGAAGGTAGGAGTATCTGTGGCATTATTGACTAGGATTAGGGAGTGATCATCTTGCCAAGTTTCAACCTCTTCACCTCTGTGATCCAGATGGTTATAGCCCCAGCTCNGGGAGTGGCTATTAAAGTCTCCAACTGCTATAAAGTTGGTGGCTGGTACCTGTATAGAGCTGAGACTCAGGGGTTTGTTGTTCGGACAGTAATAGTTCAGGAGTTCTATTTCCATCTTGTCTACCTTTATCTGCAACAGCTGATATTCTGCTCCATCCATGAAGGTTTTCCTTTCGTGTGCAGGAATGTTATTCCTTACAAGAGTAAGTACTCCTCCTTTTCGTCTATCTTTTCTGTCGGATCTGAAGCATTGATATCCCCTTATTTTAAAGGTTTGATCTGCTTTCAAGTGAGTCTCTTGGATACAGCAAACACTGACTTGCTTCTCATACAAGATGTTTTCCAGCTCTGTCTTTTTGCTGTATCCAGCCTGCTTGCTGTTCACTCCCTCTGCATTCCAGTGCATCATGACAAGTGGCACTCTGGGTTTCTCTTTTTCTGTTTTGTTTTGGTCAGTAGTTCTCCTCCGCCGTCTGCTGACTCCACAAGACGGTCTAGAGGGTCCTCCAGTAGCTGAGGGTGGGCTCTGTCGAGGCTCAGAGCCCGGCACTGCACCTGCCTGGTGGAGCTCCACAGGGCGAGCACCAGTACGAGATTTATTTGACGGTGTACTCTCTATAGAAAAAAAAAAGCGAGTTGCGTGATACTGTGGTTTCCGGTGCGCCTTCTGGCCCAGTATCTATGACTTTAGCACCTGTTCAACGGGAGAGTGGGCTCATCCCTAATCTGTTTATGTTCCCAGCAGTAGACTATTCGCAAGCAGCCTGGGGGTGTCACTGCTCTGCGCGGACCTTGTTTACCGAGGCGGCGTCCGAGCTCGTATGGTGAAAATATGGTTGCATTATCTTCAAAATAGCCCTGTCTTTCCTGCCATCCTGCAACTTTGAGTTAGGGAGTTCTGAGCTCCAGTCTCTTTCCCAGGCATTTTATCCTGGCCTGGCACGCATACAGAGGACCCCACTTCTGGTTCTAAGTTAGCAGTTGGGGACAGGTGGGGTAGCACACTGTGCATTCCCCGTCATCCAGGGGGCTCTCCAACTATGCAGAGCTTGCACAATGCTGTGCTCTGGTTCTGGGCTCACCCAAGGAATCCTCACGTCCTGCACAGAGCCACTTCCAGATACCCACCACCTGCCAACCCCCCATTGTAGAAATCTCCTGCATGCGGCCATCCAGTCAAGAGCCAGTATTAAGTCTGGTGCCCAAGTGATTCCCCCCAAGCTCAGTGTGCAATTCTGGGTTCTCATCATGCTGCAACACAGGGGGGATTGTGATGCTCAGCCATCTCTCTCAACTCTGCACCGATAAATGACATCGGGGACTTAACTGTGTCTCAGTACTGGGAGGCCCCGTTTCCGGGTACACCACACACAGCCAGTTGAGGCAACGGTCGCCGTGGGCGTATTTCCGATTGATTGTATCAGATATAATAAAAAGGGAATGACGCTAACCAGAGATAACCTTCACCGGCATTGTTAGGAAGCATAACCATTAATTGGTTAGCCAAATATAGCATGGCTAGTTCTTGCCTGGAAGCTTACGACATACCAGCAAGTACATAAGTGACTTGACATCCATAAGTGAAAGGCAAAGGTTATATCGTACCCATGTATCATAACATGTGATTTATTCATGTATTTTGTTAATTCTGCACAGTATACATTATCTTATCATGCTATCTCTGTAACATACTACCATGATTCATTCATTTATATACAAACACTGAAGACATGGTCGCATCATGAACAGCAGTGGGTGGTGAGATTGTTGGAACACTATGGCCACCTATTACCTTTTGTTCCAGGTTTTATGATCAAGTTTTATGATCATTGTTGATCGAGTAACCAAAAGACTTGAAGACCGTTGATCCTGCTAACTGAAGCCTAGAGGTCAACCAATCTTCAACACCTTAGTCCCCCGTAGTTATAGGGCGGGCTGAAGGAAAGTCTTCCGGATTCAAGTGTGTCTCAGGAACCTCGAACTAATTTCAGATGAGTTATGTGTATACAATCCACCAAATCCTGTGAGCATTTCTAAAACGACTGTCTATGATGAAAACTAGATAGCCAGAGTTATCAAAGAGATACTGTGACAAACTTTTCTGTAATTTCAGTGGAAGATAAATCCAAGACTTTTTCTATTATTTATTTAATTTGTAACTATAATTAATCATTCATTTTACCATCTTCGAACACCCATTTCTCATTACAAGAATATATTGATAGAGGCATATCCCTTCTCAGTGTCCCTGGTAAAATCTACTCTAGAATCCTAGAGCAGAGACTCCGACGCCTAGCTGAGCCACAATTGGATGAGGTCCAGTGCGGATTCCGAGCAAACCGAAGTACTCAAGACCTAATCTTCACACTCAGACAGCTGAGTGAAAAGGCCCTTGAGTATAAGAGTGAGATGCATCTTTGTTTCATAGATCTGGAAAAGGCGTTTGACAGGGTCCCCTGGAGCAAACTTTAGGACTGTTTGGCAAGGAAGAATATCCAAGAACCTCTGATTCATGCTATACAGAGCTTCTACAAGTCTTGCAGAAATTATGTGAGGACAGCAAACCATAAGTCAGAAGAGTTCAGGACCATCACTGTTGTAAGACAAGGTGATATCCTATCACCTTACCTCTTCATACTCCTTATGGACGATGTCATCAAGGCATGTAAGGAGAGAACAAGAAAGTATTCAGTGGGGTACTGGAAGATGAGACAGGTCTATATTTCGGAGCTGGCATTTGCTGATGATGTTGCCCTGATTGCTAAATCAGAGGCACATCTCCAATCCAACCTGCAAGTCTGGAAGGAAGAGCTGGAGAAGAGAGGGATGGTCGTAAGCAGCTCTAAAACAAAATCCATGGTGATATCACGAGAAGAAAGAAGACATCAGATTAAGCTGGGAGAACAGGTCCTGGAGCAGGTCGACCACTTTAAATACCTCGGAGCTATTATAGCCACCATGCAAAGGCACAACAGGCCAATCACCTGTTTGTCTTAAACTATGATTACGAGAAATACAAGAGAGAAAACCGGACTGATTCTAAAGGCGACGAACTGGAACGGACTACGGACTACGACTTATGGAACTTGGAACACAAGAAGTATAAATGGGAAGGAAGAGGAGCTGGTGGAAGAGATGAGGAAAGCAAAACTAGAAATCCTGACTATAACAGAAACGAAGAAAAAAGGACAAGGAGTCATGGATCTCGATGGCAACACGTTGCTCTACAGTGGTGTACCCATATCTGAAAGAGCTAAAGGGGGCGTGGGTTGCATTGTGGCCCAAAATCAAAAAGATAGTATCAAGGGATGGAACTTTGTCTCGGAGCGCATTATGGTTGTAAAACTAAAAGAAGGAGAAACCATAGTCAACCTGGTCATAGTGTATGGGCCAAATGAGGATGAGAGAGCAGAGGTCAAGGAGGAATTCTTCGAGCTGCTTCAAAGGACAGTGGATGACTGCCTAGATGAAGTTATCATGCTCGGAGATTTTAATGCCAGAGTTGGAAATGACCATGCTAGATGGGGTGGCGTTATCGGAAGATATGGAGAAGATACTCTCAATGACAATGGAAAGCGACTCCTTAGATTCTGCAGTGAGCAGAATCTGATCATTACAAACACAAAGTTCCCCCATAAGCGCATACATGCATACACTAGATGTGAACCAACCAAGAATGAGAAGTCAGTGATCGACTATGCCATTGTTCGGAGAAGCTCATTCAGATATGTCCGAGATGCAAGAGTCTGGAGGGGGCCAGAGATTGGAAGTGATCACTACCTGCTAACAATCAAACGAACAACTGAAAGAGTTGCTCAGCCTAGGAACTGCCCAACATCACGCAAGAAACCAAGTAAACGAGCAGGAGAAATGAGCATTAGGACCTACAAGCTGAGAGAGCCAGAAATTAAGACCAGATATCAGGGGCTTATTGCTACAGCAGTGAGCAACACAGAAGAACGACCTGATAACTTGGAAACCCTCTGGAATAAATTCAAGGATATCATAAAGACAGCTGCTGCAGAAGCATGCGGTGAAGTCCGACTTGGGAACCAGAGAAAGAGGACACCTTGGTGGACAGAGGAAGTCAAAGAGAAAATAAGAGAGAAGAAAATGGCATGGAAACAATACTTAGGAGCTAAAAACACAACAGGACAAATGGAAAAATATAGAGAATATGTGATACTCAGAACAGAAGCAAAGAACAAAGTGCTAGCAGCAAAACAGAAGTCCTGGGAAGAATTTGGAGAAAAGCTAGAAAAAGATGCACAAGAAAACCAGAAATTGTTCTATAAGACCCTAAAGAACATGAGGAAGGAAAAACAATGCCCTCTCAAATTTATAAAGGACAAGCAAGGCAAATTGCTTACTGCCCCGAAGGAAGTAATGGAAAGATGGAAAGAATATTTCTCAGAACTCCTGGATGGTGAGCATGGTGAAGCAACAGAAATGATAACCACTAGCACAGAAGAGAAAACCAATGATGGTGAAGATGACATAAAGATGGAAGAACTGAGGGCAGCACTAGAGAAAATCAAGATGGGCAAAGCAGCAGGGCATGATGGTATAACACCAGAAATGGTTAAGTACATGGGAGCATCAGGCGACCTATTACTCTTAAAGGTCCTACAGGCAGCATGGTGCAACAAGACCATACCAAAAGGATTGGGAGATTGCCATCATAACACCAATTTTCAAAAAGGGTGACAATCGACAATGTGGAAACCATAGAGGCATATCCCTTCTCAGTGTCCCTGGTAAAATCTACTCTAGAATCCTAGAGCAGAGACTCCGACGCCTAGCTGAGCCACAATTGGATGAGGTCCAGTGCGGATTCCGAGCAAACCGAAGTACTCAAGACCTAATCTTCACACTCAGACAGCTGAGTGAAAAGGCCCTTGAGTATAAGAGTGAGATCCATCTTTGTTTCGTAGATCTGGAAAAGGCGTTTGACAGAGTCCCCTGGAGCAAACTTTGGGACTGTTTGGCAAGGAAGAATATTCCAGCACCTCTGATTCATGCTATACAGAGCTTCTACAAGTCTTGCAGAAATTATGTGAGGACAGCAAACCATAAGTCAGAAGAGTTCAGGACCACCACTGGTGTAAGACAAGGTGATATCCTGTCACCTTATCTTTTCATACTCCTCATGGACGATGTCATCAAGGCATGTAAGGAGAGAACAAGAAAGTATTCAGTGGGGTACTGGAAGATGAGACAGGTCTATATTTCGGAGCTGGCATTTGCTGATGATGTTGCCCTGATTGCTAAATCAGAGGCACATCTCCAATCCAACCTGCAAGTCTGGAAGGAAGAGCTGGAGAAGAGAGGGATGGTCATAAGCAGCTCTAAAACAAAATCCATGGTGATATCACGAGAAGAAAGAAAACATCAGATTAAGTTGGGAGAACAGGTCCTGGAGCAGGTCGACCACTTTAAATATCTCGGAGCTATTATAGACCGAAAGGGAGGCATCAAAGAAGAGTTGGCCACTCGAAAAGCAGCGGCTGGGAGACTTTTTCAGGCCATAAATCGTGGATTCCTCAGCAAGAAAGAGGTTGGTAAGAAAACGAAGATGGCTGTATACCGCTCCACCTATGTCCCAGTTTTGACATATGGATGCGAGTCGTGGGCAATGACTACAACCCACAAAAGCCAGATCCAAACCTCAGAAATGAGGTATCTGAGGAAAGTGGTTGAAGTAACAAGAAGAGACATGGTCCGCAACCAGACGATACGTCAAGGCCTGAAATCCCATCCGCTGCAGACCCAAATAGAACAGTCCCAACTAAGATGGTTTGGCCATGTCTGCAGAATGGGAGAAGATCGGCTACCACGACAAGCATGGGAAACAAAGAGCCAGGGATCCAGACCTCCAGGACGACCCAGAGTTCGCTGGGAGGACAACATTAGACAATCTTTGAAGGACCGAGGACTAGAATGGAACCAGGCCAGGAAGAAGACAGCTGATAGAATGGTCTGGCGCTCTCTCTTCCAAACCTCTACACTTCACGGTAGAAGAGGAACGACTAAGTAAGTAAGTAGGAGCTATTATAGACCGAAAGGGAGGCATCAAAGAAGAGTTGGCCACTCGAAAAGCAGCAGCTGGGAGACTTTTTCAGGCCATAAATCGAGGATTCCTCAGCAAGAGAGAGGTTGGTAAGAAAACGAAGATGGCTGTATACCGCTCCACCTATGTCCCAGTCTTGACATATGGATGCGAGTCATGGGCAATGACTACAACCCATAAAAGCCAGACCCAAACCTCAGAAATGAGGTATCTGAGGAAGGTGGTTGAAGTAACAAGAAGAGACATGGTACGCAACCAGACGATACGTCAAGGCCTTAAATCCTACCCCCTGCAGACCCAAGTAGAACAGTCCCAATTAAGATGGTTTGGCCATGTCTGCAGAATGGGAGAAGATCGGATACCACGACAAGCATGGGAAACAAAGAGCCAAGGATCCAGACCCCGAGGACGACCCAGAGTCTGCTGAGAGGACAACATTAGACAATCTTTGAAGGACCGAGGACTAGAATGGAACCAGGCCAGGAAGAAGACAGCCGATAGGATAGTCTGGCGCTCTCTCTTCCAAACCTCTACACCTCACGGTAGAAGGGGAACGACTACGTAAGTACATAATAAATTGGGAAATTGTACTCATTTGACTTGTTAAGTTTTTAACTGTTAAATTTTGAGTTACCTTTTCAAATTTAATTATATTATCACATAGGGTTACTATAGCGAAAGTAGCAACTTATACTTCTGAAGCCTAAATCTATTTTCCAGCTCAGAGTATTCACAGCTGTAACTCACTTGTGATACCAGTGTACTTCCCGGGACTGGAACTTCATCCTTTCTGGAGAGAGATTCTACTTCTCCTCTACCACTATTATCATACTAGAAAAACCTTTCGCTACAGTAGGGTCTTGGTCAGCTGACTGCATTCATCTCGTTTGCTGCGTCGTCGGTCTTTGAGCGCACCGTCTAAAAGCGGCCCTGTGTGGAAGCAACAAATCATTCACGATAAGGAGATCAGAAAAAAATATTTGTAGAAACTCGCCTCGCTCGCTAAAAAAAAAAAAAAACATGAACACGACAAAGGAAATGCATTTTGTCTCTTGTGCGAAATGGATTGTATTATGTAAATTTGCCATTATTCCCGCACGTCTGGGACCGACTACAACCCATAGTCCCAAAAACGTCTTTGTCCTCCTTGATTATTGCTATATTATTTATGTTACTGGATGGGGTGAATGAACGCTGCTGAGTAGAGCATGGAAATCACCCACACATGTCAAGCACGGTCCCCTCTTGTTGTGATAGTGATAGGGTCATTAGTCATAGCACATTTAATTTCATTTTTTTGTTAATCTTGAGCCATAGTGTTTGCGCATTATACTTGCGTTTTTAATTTATATCTTTGCTTTCCTGTTCCGGTTGTGGTCGTTGTGGAGCATGTCATTATAAGCGGAAGATGGCGGGCCCACAAGAGTTTCAGGCTCTTCTCCAGGGACTTATTAGTACCGACAATGAACTGCGTACACAGTCAGAAGTGAGTTCCACGGTGGATAGTTTCGTGTATTAATTTGTGTTTCATTCACGAAAATGTTATTAAAGGGTAGTATTTTGGTGTAAAGTGCAAAAGAGATGATGACTAATTTGGCGCACATGTGACACGAATCATTCCATCACATAAATCCTTTATTGAGCTACAGGATGTCGATTCCGTTAATCAGTACCATTATTATATTATTTATTCTTTTAATTTTAATCTTCTAACATGGATGACCTGTGATTTTGCTTCTCCATTTATAATTCAGAGCATAACATGATGTACCAAGATGATTAGACCTACAGTGATTAGCAATGTTACGTGTGTAGTCTGAAAAGTTGTGTAGGCCTATGGTGTTTAGGCTGCACAAGTTAAGAAACATTAACTTACAGTATTACAGGACAGGTTAGACACAGTTTTTACACTAATTGGATTTATAAAGATGCAGAATTACTGGAAAAGAATCACTCAAAACAGTTGTTTGTGGTGTGCATAGGTAGGGAGAGAGGATCTACCTTCACGGTCCTGGGGAATGACAAAAAATATGGGATGATAATGAGTTGTTTGTATTAGTGTTTGATCCATTTGAATAGCGAGAACATTTTATGTGCTTGACTGACACAGGGAAAGAATAAAAACAGGGCAATTATGGTGACCCAATGGTTAGGCTATGGGAATGTGTTCGAAATGAAGAATAGTGGGACATGTTCTTTGATGCCATCCAGAGAAGTTGCCAACATTGTTAGGGTTAGGTAGCCTACAGGTTTCATAGCCCTTAACCCTTATTACTGCATCTCCATATTCTTTAACACTGTATTGAGCATACATCCAACTGTTCCTCATTTGAACCAAGGAATGTTGTAGTTAAAAAAAATGCTGTCTGAACTGTCTTATCCATTGATAATAAGGCTGTATGACCCTTAGCCTACATTTTAATATAGGCCCTAGGCCTATATATTTTTGAAATTCAGTTGAATGACCGTTAACTTTGTAGTCTGCCACCATTCACAAACAGGGTTATTATAAGCGTTATCATCTATTTTTCCTTCTACCCCATACCCTGATTCCTAACTGTTGTTCATTTCAACCCAATAACCCTATCCATGTTTGCGACAAGATGGCGGACCCCACAGTAATCTGGAATTAAGTCTAAAATATTACCAGCTGAATGTTCCTTTGAAAATAAATTTTGTCACTGATGAGAAAAAAGTAGGCCTAGGCTAAATAAAACCAGATAAACAAAAAACGGAAACAAATTTGGCTTAGTAAGCAGGTCATGTTGCTGGAGTGGCTAGCCTTAACCTAAGCCTAACCCTGTTTTGAGCTTTGTCAGCAATAACTTTCAACTAATAGTGAGGTCATATTTAAAAATAAAAAATTTCAACTTGAAGCGAAACGTGATGTATCCATGGATACGTGGTCATATTGGCAAGGTCTGTTGTCCCAGAATTCAACTGAACAGTGAATCGTATTGCAAAATATCTGTCTGCTAAAAATCTTAACCTAACACCAACCCAGTTTTATTCCTATAAAAAATAGTAACGTTCAATATACAGTGAAATATCTAAAAAAAAAAATACAAATAAAAAATTTCGATTTGAGGCAAAAATCATATAGGCCTATCCATGGATTTTGGCCAACATGGCAGCCTTGACTGTCCCAGACTTCACAAAAAGTGTGTGTGCATAAATCTTTCATCACTGTTATGATATCACACAGAAGAAAAGAAGACATTTGCTTAAAAATAGTAGATGTAGAAGTTAAGGAAAGATCACTTGATGACAGAATGGTCAGTGGGGGGGGTTGAGATTATATGGGGTTGAAATAAGGACCAGCAGGACATGTTCTTTAAATGCCAGCTAGAAAAGTCACCCACGTTGTTTTAGTTAGAATTAGGATTCCTAACCCTCACCCCTTATTACTGTGTTTCTAAATTAATTTTTACAGCAGTATCAAAGACACATCACACTGTTTTTAATTTCAACCGTTATATGGCATTGAAGGCGTTATCTTCAGGCAGATTTGTGTGCAAAGGGCAGAAAATGTTAAACTGGATCAGTGAAATGGCAAAAAAATTGCCTTGTAAGTGAGAAAACCATGTCACAAATTGGACAGCTTTATTGGAATCCACAAAAGGTATTGGGTTAGTGTAAATGAACTTGTTATACTGGAGAAAAAGTAAGTTTGATCAGGAATATGTGAAGAGATATCAGAATATGGACAAAGTAGGCCTACCATGTGAATTGTGTCTTGTCATGTTTTTTTCATTTCTTGTTCTGTGCTATAATTGTACGAGATGATACTGTTTCTTTATCAAATCCTACTTGCTATTTATGTCCATTTTAATTTAGACATGCTAAATTAGAATAGTGACAATTAGTAAACAAATAGAGAAGGTACTGGAGGTCACAGACATGTGGTTTTACAGAAGAATGTTAAATGCCCTGGACAGCCAAAAAAAAAAAAGAGTAATGAGGATGTCCTGAAAGAGGCCAATGCACAAAGGAAACTTATTACACAAGTTACAAAGAAGCAATCCACTATTTTTGGGCATATTATGAGAAGAGGAAAGCTGGAATATATATCGTAACAACAGGTAAGATTAAAGGAAAAAGAGATAGGGGAAGACAAAGAGAGCAAATACTGGACAGCTTGATATCGTGGCATGGAAAGAAGTCAACAACAGAATTTATAAATTGTACTGGAGGCTGGAATTTGTGGAGAGACATAATCTCCTACGCCACTAGGCATGATATTTGAAGAAGAAATTAGAATATGAAAGAAATTTTAAAAGACATAAAAACCGCGAGTGGATGGCACAGCACAGGAAATCTTGTTATGAAAGTGTTGAAATCCAATGCTGTGCAGAGAGTGGAAGGGGATTAAATGATGGAGCAGAGTCATGTCAATATTTATTGTTGGTTTGTCTGAGGAGAATCTGACATGCTAGGAAATGCCAACAACATAAAACCTTGCAACTGTATTGCACAAACTGCAAAAGGATACATTTGCACTTAATTCAGCCTATGAAGATCAACACATCAAAGACAGAAACTGAAGATTAGCAGATCACCAAGCCCACTTAACATACATGTCAGTGACACAAGGCATAAACAGGTTCCAGAGTTCAAATACCAAGTAAGCATTTTTTAAAATGAAAATGGAATATTTGACAGAGAAATTGAAACAGGGTGTTGTCAAACAGCCAGTTTAGTGATATACCAACTCTCACCACTATTCAAGCATCATTATGGAAACTGAACAACAACTGATAAACAGTATATTCATACCAACTCTTTGCTATCGGTGTCGAACATGGTCCCTGACCAAAGTACAGGAGGGAAAAATCACATCTGTGAGATGAGATGTTGAAACAGGGTGTTGTCAAACAGCCAGTTTAGTGATATACCAACTCTCACCACTATTCAAGCATCATTATGGAAACTGAACAACAACTGATAAACAGTATATTCATACCAACTCTTTGCTATCGGTGTCGAACATGGTCCCTGACCAAAGTACAGGATGAGATGTTTAAGAAAAGCAGTTAATGTTACCAGGGGAGACAGGATGAGAAATAATGACAGGTACATAGAGACACAGACAATCAAGTGGTTTGGCTACCTCATGAGAATGGAATCTGATAAATTACCACTACTTGCCTACAACACTAGAGGATCTGGGTTTAGAGCACGGGGAAGACCAAGTGGCTGATAGATAGACAGCATCATAGACATCCTACAACAGCAACATGGACTCACACTAGCCAAGACAACACACTTGGCTCAGGAGTGCAAACTTCAGCCTCCACACTATGCTTCATTCCAGTAGTGGAAGGAAAAAGTAAAGTAAGTATAAAGGTAACGGATAAACGATCCCATTTACATGCCCACTGAGGCATATTGGGAATATGGTGTTAGGCCCATATTTTCTTGACCATCCGCACACTAGGGTTGATGTGGTCAGCATAATGCCGGCTACCGTAAACATCCCAGAGTTGCTCTGATACCCAATTCACGAGGCTGGGTCGACCCCGGAGCCGTTTGCGGTCTAAAAATCCCACATCAACTGGGGATCGAACCATGGACCAAAGAGCTAGGAAGAGCCATTGCATTAACCACTACTACTGCTGCTCCAAAGTAAGTATGGGACCGTGAAAAATGGCAGCGGGAGCAGATGGAGAATGAGAACTAGGCAGAAGTAGTTGGGATAGGTTGAGCATGCCCTAAGAAGTACCACCAGGTATTCTTGCATGTGAAAGTCACAAAGAAAGAGAGGCATACAATGAACCTATTGAAGGTGAACCACGGGAACCAACAATAGTGAGTCACCCGGAATAAGGTGAGCCCAAGAATGTTAATGACTAATGTAAGGAGGTAATTATCTAGTGATTTAAAAAAAATGTAAAACAGAATAGGTTTTGGAAAACAGCTGTCACATGCATTTTATTTCTTTACTTTTGCATTGTTGTGCCATTCTTTTATTTATTTGTCTCCTTCCCTAGCAAATGTACGAAAATGTCTCGCCGCCAGAAAAATTGCTTTACCTGATCCAGGCTATTAGGAATACAGAAGTTCCAGAAGAAGTGAGTGTAAGAATAATGGAAGAAAATGTTTATTAAATGTGTTCTGTCTCTCTGCCCTGAGTAGTTTCTCTGATGAGACAAAGAATAGGATTACTGCCTCCTTGGGCATGTTGTACGAGGTGACTAATATGAGAGTAAGCACAGGGATAGCTATTTCATCATGTATAACACATTGCTACAGAGACTACCACTACAGGAGCATGTAAATGCTTGATGCAGACTTAAAGCGCACAGCGGGCTGATCACTCGTTTGCCAGTCACTCTGATTACGGAAACAACAATTAATTTTTTGTTGTACCAATAAACACCACTAGGCGTAATGGAACAACAGTTAATTTCTTGTTGCCCTAAGACGCCACTAGGCGTATTGGCCACGGACTGCTTTGTCTGTCAGCGGCTAAGGACGGAAGAAGAAGAAGAAGACTTAAAGCGGCTGGACCAGCTGCAGGGGTGGCTTCATAAGGAGCAAGAACAGGAAGATGATGATAATATCATTTTTCTGGTGTAGAATCAGAATCAACTAAAGTAACAATCAATAAAGTTTTCAGTTTAAAAAAAAAATCATACTTCTTCTTCGTTCACCCTCAGATGTCAACTTGAATAAGTTCAAAGAAAGCAGTGGTCAGCCTGAGGCTGTTGATATCTCCGTAGATTTTCTCCAGGAATGGTACTGGTGATGGCCATATGCGTTTTCTCTGTTCCTCGTATGTTGGGCACCTTTGAAGCAGATGTTCGGCAGTCATTTTATTGGTGTCAGTCACACTCATCAGTAGTTCCTATCTTTAATTTGTTGAATAGATGTTACCTCAATCTGTTATGACCTGTGCGAAGTCTGAAGATTACCACTTGTTCACTTCTGCTGAGCTCATAAAACGGATCATTTTTTGTGTGGCCTGGATCATACAGCTGTTTGGATCTACATGCAATTGAATATAGCTGGGAATAACTTGCAGACAGCTTTGCGATTTTGGTATTTTTAATGACAAGTTGGGTTATATTGAAGTTTTGTACTATTTCTTTGATCCTTAGCCGCCGACTGTCATAGCAGTCAGTGGCCATCACGCCTGGTAGTGGCATCTTGTAGGGCAACAAACTGCGTCCACCTTGCTTGGGCGGCGCCCATTCTTCATTGTTATGGGCTCAGGATTGTCCACATTGAGTGTCACGATTTCTGTCTTCTTTAGATTGATGGTCAGACCCACCTGCTGGCAGTACTTGTTTTTTTTCTTGCGTGTGTTGATGTGAATGTGCGAGCAGTGCAATGTCATCTGCACATTCCAGATCTTCCAGTGTAGAAAACATCCATCTTATTCCGCTTGGACTTCGCTCTGTTGTCTGGCGCATCACCCAGTCTATGACTCAAAAATAAAGTGGTTGATAAGGGGCATCCCTGGCATACTCCTATCTTCACCTCAAAAGTTTGGTTGCTCTGCCCAACACCACATGTAAAGTTAGCATAGAGGCTAACCGGATGTACCAGTTACGTACCATCAGAAGAAAAAGATTATCAAATCAATCAGAAAGCCACCAACACCAACGCAGGACGACTACCAAGCTATGAACAGATCAGAACAAATTGTCATTCTGCGCCTCAGAACAGGACACAACCGACTCCGCAGCTACATGTATATAAAATTTAAGATTGGCAATTCAGTCATGTGTACATGTGGACGGGCACCCCAGACTGCAGAGCACATACTTCAAGACTGCCCCGAATATGATATATTGAGGCAAACCCACTGGCCCAGAGAAACAACACTGGAAGCAAAACTATACGGACGTCTGTATGAACTACAAAAGACAGTGAAGTTTATATAAGAAACCACATTGCAGATATAGACAATATATTTCAAGCGAACGAAAGAAGCAGCATAGAGGCTTTATGGTGAAAACAATGCAGCTGGGAATTCCATAAACCCTCAATATTTTCCATAGGCTGTCCCTGTGTATGCTGTCAAAAGCCAAATCAACATTAACGTTGTTGATTTTGAAGTTTAGTATGACCCATATGAATATTGCATTACAGGTCCGCATCCTTGAATTCGAACGCGCGAAAAACCAAAATATTCTGAAAATCGAATGTTGTTTTTTTTTTTTTTTTTTGGTGACAATGATTTTCGAACACATTTTGGGTGAATTTCAAACTCATTTTGTGCGACTTTTATGCGACACCTGGATACTGAAAAAAAATCTAGATTTCCGTAACATATCTGTTCCCGAGCATTTCAGATTCAAGGATACAGTCGTGGGCAATGACTACAACCCACAAAAGCCAGATCCAAACCTCAGAAATGAGGTATCTGAGGAAAGTGGTTGAAGTAACAAGAAGAGACATGGTCCGCAACCAGACGATCCATCAAGGCCTAAAATCCCATCCGCTGCAGACCCAAATAGAACAGTCCCAACTAAGATGGTTTGGCCATGTCTGCAGAATGGGAGAAGATCGGCTACCACGACAAGCATGGGAAACAAAGAGCCAGGGATCCAGACCTCCAGGACGACCCAGAGTCCGCTGGGAGGACAACATTAGACAATCTTTGAAGGACCGAGGACTAGAATGGAACCAGGCCAGGAAGAAGACAGCTGATAGAATGGTCTGGCGCTCTCTCTTCCAAACCTCTACACCTCACGGTAGAAGGGGAACGACTAAGTAAGTAAGTAAGTAAGTAAGGATACAGACATGTTTATGAAAAGTACATTTCAAGTAAACATTGATGCACATATGTAGAGCAATTATATTTTTCACTTGTTTCATTTATTCATTGCCCTTTATCTCTCCAGGTAACATATACCTTCAATAAAGTTATACCAAGTCCTCCTGTCGTATGTCATCAGCTTACGTTTTATCCAAGTCTTCATCATCATTTTCTTTCTACCTCCAGATCTCTTCTCCTTGTGTTTTTTGATCTACCTCTCTACCTGTCCTACCCTGCAGATTCCAGAACTAGAGCTGCCTGGTAATTCTGTCAAAAGGTTTCATCAGAGTGTGTCCTATTAAAGATTTCACATGTATATTTATACATCATATTGTGTAACATACATTAATACTACATTTTATGCCTTCCGTCAGCAACGCATTTTGGCAGCAGTGCTTCTCCGTAGATTGTTCACAACCAACTTTGAGACACTGTGGCAGCAGATTACAGTTGAAATGCAGGCTGGTGTGAAGCAGGAGTTGATGGCTGCAATACACCAAGAAACAGCACCGCCAATCCGCAAGAAAATCTGTGACATTTTTTCAGAGTTGGCCAGAAACATGATTGGTAATTGCTACATTTTCGTTTATTAATCATCATTTTTCTTTGTGTCTCTTATGAAGCATGGAGCCACCACTCTAAATGGTTCGCTTGCGGCACGTCTGCATTAAGCATACGTGTTCTTTTGTAACTGCCATCAATGGTACCTATACCTTGTAGCGGTATGGCAGCTTGCGTACCCTGACAATCCCCAGAGCTATGCCAGTGGGAGTTTTACTCCTGGTAGGTTCAACCAAGCTGGACTGGTCTGTGTGGGTAGGGGTCAGACAAAAGCTGGTACCCTGGTCCTCCAGGATAGGGGTTTTAGCATAGGGCTGACACCCCTGTCTATGTTAAATAAAAAAAAAAAAATGAAGTTACGGAAACAACATCAAATGAACAAACTTTGCTGCGGGATGGACATTCGGAATCTGTGGCTCGTATGACTGTCAGTGGTGAAAGCCGAAAGGAAGCCACTGACATGAAAACGGATGTCCTGACCGCAAAACAAGATACAAGAATAGGATTTTGGAATGTCAGGACAATGTACGAGACAGGTAAACTAAGACAGGTCACGGCAGAAATGAGAAACTATAGGTTACACATCCTGGGGATAAGCGAGAGCAGATGGACAGGGGCAGGAAAAGTTAAAACAGCAACAGGAGAAACAGTACTTTACTCTGGAAGAGAGGATGGACAGCACAGTGAAGGCGTAGCCATTATTCTACAGAAAGGGATAGAAAGGACATTACTGGAATGGAAACCCATCAACAACAGACTGATACGATTGAGATTGAGAGGGAGATTCACCAACACTACAATAATACAATGCTTCGCACCAACGAATGATAGCGATGAGGAGGTCAAGGATAAATTCTATCAACAACTGCAGAAAGAAATGGAGGACACACCTAGATATGATCTTGTTATAGTAATGGGAGACCTCAATGCGAAAGTTGGTACACACAATACATATAATGAAAGAACAATGGGGAAATGCGGCAGCGGAATAGCAAACGAAAATGGGGATAAGCTAATAAGTTTCTGTAGCATTAACAACCTGGTCATTGGAGGAACACTTTTCCCACATAAGGAAATTCACAAATTAACATGGGAATCACCAAATGGTCGGGACAGAAACCAGATAGACCACATCATGGTTAACGGCAGATGGAGACATGCATTACAAGATGTGAAGGTAAGAAGAGGTGCAGATGTGGGAAGCGATCACCATTTAGTAGTTGCAAAACTGAAAGTGAAACTAAGAAGGGCTGGACCAACTGTAACTACACAGAAAAGGTTTGACATCAGCAAATTGAAGGACCCCCCCTTACCAGAAAAGCTTTTGCGGCCGACATTAAGAAACGATATCAATTTGCCAAAAGCCAGGAAAAGACATTGACTGATGATATAGACCAGAATTTTAACACCATTTCAACAATATATAAGGAAAGTAGCAAATCATGCTTAGGATTCCAGGAAAGGAAGAAGCAAGACTGGATAACACCAGAAACACTAAACACCATAAAGATGAGAAAGGAAATGAAAAGAAAGAAAACAGAAGCGAAGTCCCCCAGGTTAAAGCAACTATATAGCGAACAGTACAGTCAACTGGACAGGGAAGTTAAACGCCAAACCCGAGCCAACAAAAGGAATTTCCTAGACGATCTTGCAAAACAGGCAGAAGAGGCAGCACTGAGAAATGAACAAAGCACAGTATACAAAATAACTAAATTCATCAGCGGAAAACAAGGTGCAAACAATATTACATTAGTAAGAGATAAGCAAGGAAATCTCATCAAGACAGCAGAGGGACAGGAAACAAGATGGGCAGAGCACTTCAGAGAAACTCTGAACAAGGAAATACCAGAGACACAATTGAATGTTCCTGAGGCTGAAAACGATCTAGATGTAAATACAGACATTCCACGAAAAGAAGAAATCATCACAGCAATCAAAGGGTTAAAGAACGGTAAAGCTCCGGGCCATGATAACTTAAATGCAGAGCTATTTAAGACAGACCCTGAGCTAGCAGCAGAACTATTAGAACCACTATTTGCACAAGTGTGGAAAACGGGGACAACACCATCAGAGTGGAACAAAGGAATAATTGTCAAATTGCCCAAGAAGGGAGATCTTTCAGACTGCAATAATTGGAGAGGAATCACTCTTCTCTCAGTTCCCAGCAAAATACTAGGCAGGATAATTATACAGAGAATTTCAAAGGCAGTAGACTACAAACTGAGGAAAGAACAAGCAAGATTTAGAAAGAACAGAAGATGTGTAGACCATATATTCACTCTCAGGAACATTATAGAGCAGTGCTCAGAATGGCAAAGACAGCTTTACATAAATTTTGTTGATTTTGAAAAGGCTTTTGACAGCATACATAGGGACAGTTTATGGAAAATACTGAGGGCTTATGGAATTCCAAGCTGCATAGTGTCAATCATAAAAAGCCTCTATGCCAACTTTACGTGTAGTGTTGGGCAGAGCAACCTAACCTTCGAGGTGAAGACAGGAGTACGACAGGGATGCCCCTTATCAACCACTCTATTTTTAACAGTCATAGACTGGGTGATGCGCCAGACAACAGAGGGCAGTCCAAGAGGAATAAGATGGACTACATTTTCAACATTGGAAGATCTGTAATATGCAGATGACATTGCACTGCTGGCACATTCACATCAACACATCCAGGAAAAAACGGATAGACTTAATAAATTTAGCCAGCAGGTGGGCTTGAACATCAATTTAAAGAAGTCTGAGGTCATGACGCTCAATGTGAGCAACCCTGAGCCCATATCAGTAAGGAATCAGCAACTGGTACAGACAGATACCTTCATATACCTAGGAAGCATAGTAACACCAGATGGTGGGGCAGGCAAAGACATCAACATCAGAATGAATAAGGCAAGAACAGCCTTCTTTAGCCTAAATAACATCTGGAAGTCCTCCTAATACAGCACAAGCACAAAATTAAGATTATACCAGAGTTGCGTGCTTTCTGTGCTTCTCTATGGTGCGGAATGCTGGAGAGTCACAGAGAAGGAAATGTCAAAATTGTCCTCTTTTCACACAACATGCCTAAGAAAAATTCACCGAATCTTTTGGCCGAATACCATCACCAACCAAGATCTGCTTACTCGTAGCAAGCAAGAGGACATGCATACCATCATAGCTGGCAGACGCTGGAGCTGGGTTGGTCATGTCCTCAAAAGAGACCCCGATGCCATCACAAGAACAGCTATGCTTTGGACCCCTGAAGGAAAGCGAAAGAGAGGCCGACCAAAAACAACTTGGCGGAGGACTGTGGAGGCTGAGATGCAAAGAATGAACCAGAGTTGGGGCACTGTACGAAGGATGGCCACCGACCGTGCAAAGTGGAATCAGTTTGTTGTTGCCCTACAAGACGCCACTAGGCGTGATGGCCACTGACTGCTTTGACGGTCGGTGGTTAAGGATCGAAGAAGAAGAAGAAGTTCTTTTGTAAAGATGGTTTCTGGGGCAGTTAGTTTTACCATAATGAAGTTGCCAGCCCCATGCTCAACCTCATATTAGCCATTTTGTACAACATGTTTGAGGTTGTAGTATTCCTGTTTTTATCTTTGTCTCCCCCGAACTATTGGTTGTATTTAAAGTTAATGGGGCTGGTTTATTTCACATGCAGTTTTTTTTTCTGACTCCTGTGAAGGTTTAGTCAAATCTTATGGGCATTTAATTTGCAGTTCTCCGTACTTACATTTAAAATGAATTGAATGTAAAATAAAAATTACATTAGTGTGGGCAATTCCACATGCCCTTTCATTATGTATGTAGATTTTTCCTATGGTGGAATCACATCATAGTTACATTTAACATACATAAATTGTCTAATTATGTCCATATATTTATAGTTAACTGAAGTAAGTAAAAAAAAATGACCTTTATGTGGGTGATTTTACATGTGCATTCTGCTATTCCATGAATTGCATTGGCTTGCAGTGTCTGTCTGCAATGTTTTGTGTGTTGTTCATTACGCATCACTCAGTCTAGTTATATTTGAGTTTACACATTTTTGTTCTGCATGGCCCATGTACGCAAGCCAACAACCACATCTAGTGTTGACCTAAAGATCTCCTGGTCTGATGCTGTCTGTCTGCTTTGTAGGAAGTCTGCACCACATTTATATCTGCTATTACTGTGGTGGTTTCTATAGCTATTTATTTTTTACTGCGTGAGACTGCCAACTTCATGCACAGCCTCATAGTAGTCGTGTCTTATGATATCCCTGAGGGTGCAGGAGTCCTATTCTTTCTTTGCCATGTCAGGTTCCCCCCGGGAACTGCCCAGGACAACCCGTTATAATGCTACAGGAAATAATGTTGGTCTACCCTACAGTACATAGACAGGCGGTCCAGATTCACTAGAAAGACATTTTTGAAGCTGAGTGCTGACTAATTGCTCCCCTAGTTTCTTACCTATTTCTTGTAGTTTTTCAAAGTAATTTGCTTAGGCATTGTTTTAAGGTTCTTTTTAGTTAGCAATAATAATTGTCTGGTATGGAAATTTTATGTTATTTTATTATTAAATTTTGTTCTGCCCACCCTATTCATCTTTTACTGTTTTACACAATTTTCATGGTTTTTGTGTTTTTCTCTCAGATGACGACAACAACATGCAGTGGCCCGAAGCTTTGAAATTTTTGTTTGAATGTGCAAGTTCAGAGAACCCTGCTCTTAAAGAGAGCGCCCTTCACATTCTGAGGTTTGTGATTACATGGGATATTCTATGAGCTGTGGTTTAATTTGCCGATTAATGTTGATTGTCACCCTGGAACTGATTGATTCACAGATGATTATATTTCATTAGCACTTTCACATGTAAATAATGGTTATGAGCATTTGAAATGTACCTAGAGATTAAAACGAGCATAATCTTTTCGTGAGAGCATATATGTAATTCCGTAATTGTACAGTAATGTGGTGGATTAAGATAAAAAGCACCTGGTTACTGGTTTCAATGAGCTACGATGTCAGACTGGGGCCAGAGGATGTAGAGCTGAGGCAGAAGCTGTGGGGCTGCAACATGGACCTGGAAAACACTGGATTTTGTCTTGGCAATAGGTCTGCAGATTTAGCACGGCTATATCAATCAAATGCAGAAGGTTACTGGTTTTATAGGATTTAGGGAAGGGTTTCTTAACCTTCTTTGTGCCATAGACCCCCCATTGATTGTCCAGTGAAGGCTATGGGCCCTTTTAATTGTACAATGATCGATGGACCCCTTCTTGAAAAAAATGTACATAAAAGCATAAGTGAAAATCCCAATTCTGATGGTTTGGCCATGTCTACAGTATGGAAGAAGATTGGCTACCACAATAAGTATGGGAAACTAAGAGCCGGGATCCAGGACGACCCAGAGTCCCATGGGAGGACAGCATTAGGCAATCTCTGAAGGACTGAGGACTGGATTGGAACCAGGCCAGAAAGAAGACAACCGATAGGACAGTATGGCATTCCCTCCTCCAAACCTCTACACCTCACGGTAGAAGAGGGATGACTAAGTAAGTAAAAGCATAAGTGAACATTTTACATTTTTAGGTTATATACACAGACCCCTAAGGGGTCAGAGGACTACAGATTAAGGAACCCTGATTTAGAGTGTTGAGGGCACAGAAAATGATGGAAGACAGCACCTGGAAACACTGAAAGCTTGAAGTGCAGCAGCTAACATGTTTTACATGGGTCTAAACTCATTGAAAGAGACTATTGAAAATCTGTGTCACTAACTGAACATCAAATTCTTCCAAGCAAAATAAAATAATAATTTAAAAAAAAAAATAAAGGATCCCGTTACACAACTATTGAGGCATATTGGAAATATTGTGCTAGGCCCATATTTTCTTGACCATCAGCACACTAGGTGGTACAAAAAATTATAATATTGGAGGGAGAAAAAGAGTAACACATGGGTAAAATACGTTAAAGGTCAAAGTTGAAACAACACAAGAGTGGAAATGTCATTGCACAAAATATTGCTATGTAGAAGTAATTAGCAGCTTCAGAACAAAAACCTGAACAAGATCAGGAGCATTATTACAGAAATTAGAATAATAATAACTTAAAATTCTTTGACACCTTTTAAATAATTATTGTGCATATATTTAGTAATTCAAAATAAGGAATCACAAGATTGGTTCTTTTTGGTCTGGTGGCTGGTGCTCAGCAGCTGTTAATTTGACTTGTCCTGACTTCGAACTGTATTCCTCTCACTCTCTACTTTTAAAAATATTCACACCAAATCTATAAATCATGCCAGGTGCTATCTATAACAGTGTTAAAAAAACATGCTAATCAGTTCCATCATTCAAAAGGACCACTAAGATTTTCTACCAACCAAGGACCACGAACCCTATATGCCTGGAGCTGCTGGTTTTAAGACGCCAGTGACTTGTCCCTTTTCCCTTCAGTGGAAACAGTTCTGACTGGCTCAAATTTAGCCACATATGAAGGCCGAGAGATGGGCTTGGTTGTCAGAGGCTATTTGAGGAGCGTGCTGTAGAAGCATTTATCTACAGTGAGATGCTGATACAGTATCATATCATTTAAACTATAAGCAGGACGTGACCACTATATATATATATAATTATTTCACATCAAGGATGAAACAACTTAATTCTTTTGGGACTGAACTAGCACATCAAATTGAAACAAAAGCTGCTAGTCCTGCCTACAACAATTACAAATTGTACATAATTACATGCAAATTACAATATGTAATGTGCCTAGTTTTTACTCTGCAGAAGAGAGCAGTGTCACACACAGGCAAATCTGTTGAGATGAGCATCAAATTTGGTTTAGAAGCTTATCGTGTTTTATAAACTATATAATTTTTTTTTTTTAAACTCTAATAGGTTTTGAGCTATTTAACTATGTAAAAATAGCAACAACATTCGTTCCGTTATACAACATTTATTTGCAATAATTCACAATTTTCGTATAACAAATCTGATTATGCAGTGGAAATTATCTGTGCAGAGTCTCGTTGAATAAATAAGCGAAGTGCAAGAAAATTTGTAACATAAAACAAAGTTCTAAGAAACGACAAGTTACAAAGTCAAAATACTACTTAAAATGTGTACTGACAATTGATTTTATCTAATTCAGGTTCAAATTATAAATTATCATAAAATAGCCTGATCCCGTTAAGTTCATAAAAAAAACATAGGTAGAAATGTTTAAATTGTATGAAATTTCTGCTATGTTTTAAAACAGCATATGTTAGATGTGTCAGAAATGGTCTTCATTATATTTTAAATGCCATCACACGTGATGTCATGTTCTGAGAAGGCAGAATGATATTAAATGTTTGAAATAGCCTGATATATCAGAGATGATTTTCAGACATGGGAAATTTTTCATCAGATCTTTCAAAACACACACATGCACAAAATATGCTTGGGGGCATATCTGGAGTCATCCTTATATGGCCACCAGTTAAGCACAATGCTACAGTATTCAAATGTGGAAGTGAACTTGTCTGTGAGGCTAATAACACTCTCATTGACTCTTTAAATCACCCACACACTTCCAGGAATTCCTCATGTTGAGAACCCAGTGTTACACAATAAGCTTGGAGGAGTCACGAGCCCTAAACGTAACTCTTGACTTTTTACCTGGCGGATCTCACTATGGGCCCATGATGGGGAACTGAGAAGCGGCTTTGTGTAGGACATGACAATTCTTTGAAAGGGCCCAGAACCAGAGCACAGTATTTTAGCTCTGCATATTTGGAGACACCCGTGTGTTACCGGGGCCCGAAAGGGGAGCAAAGAATAGTAACACTGCACCCTACCACGCATGTCGTAAAAAGCGACTAAGGAGGGTATGGGCATGGGGCTGTTTACCCCATCCCGTAAAAACTTCGCACAGTGGGCTGATCACCTGCTTGCCAACCAATCTGATTACGGAAACAATGATAGATTGTTTGGTCTGTTTTTGTTCCACAAAGACGCCACTAGGCGTGGTGGAAACTGATAGATTGATCAATTTGTTGTTGCCCTAAGATGCCACTAGGCGTACTGGCCACATACTGCTTTGCTGGTTGATGGCTAAGGATGGAAGAAGAAGAAGATATTTGGAGAGCGCCCTTGGATTGTGAGGAATGCACAGTATGCCACACGCTTATTCCTCCTAGCTTGGGACCAGATGTGAAGATCCTTTAAATGCCAGCCAAGCTGGAGAAACTAGATCTTATTACTTCAACTCAACATGTTACGGAATGGCAGAAAAGCCACTGTGAAAGCCTAGATCTACAGTGTAGATAATACCAAGAATTCTTCAATGTGAAACTGGCTGCAAAAGGGTGAGAATTTCAGCAGTCCTAGAACAACCACATGCACAAAATTATAAATGCCACTAACATTATTCGTCTGTATAATTTCAGTGCTGTGCCAGGCATCTTTGGATTGAGGTACCAAATGAGATTAAGCTAGCAATAGATGCATATATTTCTGAAGACGTGTAAAATCATTCTATATATTTGCAAAAGTTTCTTTTATACTTAGTAAAGTCCAGACATGAAACAGTAGTCAAATGGAATTACCATGGCGAGTAAAGTCCAGACATGAAACCATAGTCAAATGGAATTACCATGGCGCATCACATGATTCAAGGGAAGGGAATAGTTAAGGAGCGTGGGCCTCTTTCTGAAGCCTGTGCTAAATGAATTTGTGTGGTCCTGTAGCACTTTGTTTTGCAAGAGGTTGTTAGCCTCAAGCACTAGGAACGAGGAGGACAAAAATATATTCATAGTTCAGTCTTGTCAAACAATCATGATTGTCCATTAAATGAGTAATAATGTCATTTAACTTTTTGACAGGTTTGTTTTGAAGCAGTGAAGGCTTCCACAGCTTTCATTGTCCACAATGACAAAGAGCTAGCAGTTCATAACCATTTGAAGGAATTACTGCCCTTGTTGATTCAGGTTTGTGTTGTAGTCTGTCATAACATTTAACAGCCCTGCTTGATGTTGTCACCAGTCTTTATCTCATCTAGAGACAATCTGATTCTGAGCCCCCTCTGTCTCAGCATTCTGTATTTCTCTTAGTTTGTCTCCATGCACTTCTAGGTCTAAGGTACACATTATTTAGAAATTTATGGATGCCAGCAGGGTCATATACAGTAACAAGGTTGGTAACAATTGGTCATATACTGTAACAATTAATGATCGCCTGTTAGAGAATGACACTGCAATAGATGAATCATCAAGGTTAAGACTGTTGGAATTTGGCATCAAACGTAAAGCTAGTAGAGATGGATGTATGAGAGGATGCATCCGTCGTGTTTACAACCAGCGAGCTACAGGAACAATTAGCATTCACAATCTTCGACATATACTGATGGAGACTGAGCACCTATGGGTTTCCCGGAGTGCAATGATGTCAATTCTGCATAACAATAACAAGGTTGGTAGAACACAATACATCAATGTAACCTTCATATCAGCAGTAAGCACCACCGTCACAGCAATATACAGTTGATTTAACAAGAAATCTTCAAGCCCTTTTCACTGATTAAAAATGAACACTACAGACATTGGAAGATCACATTGAAACTGAAAGTAAATAATATAGTGGCTGGGATGATTGACGGTCTACGAACAGTAAATAACGTTAGTCTTTCCCTGATGACATGATGCTGACCACATCACCCCTAGTGTGCCGATGGTCGAGAAAATATGGGCCTAACACCATATTCCCAATATGCCTCAATGGGCGTGTAGCTGGATCCTTTACGTTTTTCCTGATGAACACCAAAACACATACATACTAGGCAGTGAAAAAGTAGATAGACTATGAGCCCGATTGTGCAGTAGTACCCGTCCATAAGACAGTTCAGCATGTGCTGTTCATATGCCCAGGCCTCACCACAGAAAGAAGAAAGCCATTGCAGGCTCCTCAACAATCACAAACACTATGCAGCCACGAACACATGCTCATTTTTTCAGCTGTGCATTGGCTGCGTAAGAGCGGCACGTTTATGTAGAAGGCTGCTTTATGGTGTGTAAAAAACCTTGATTAATTGTTATTGGAGTTTTTGCACCTTCCACTGAATGCATGGAAATTGTGCAAAATTGACGTGATGACGTGTACATTGCTAGGCACGACATGCTTTTGACGATATGTACTGTGTAACATAGCCCCTTAGGGTTGTGTAGCATTGCCATTTTCTTCGATGTGTATCTCAAAGTATTCCAAATTCGTGTTCATATACAAGGTAGGAAGCCTTATGATATGTATGGTTGTACCATTTGTCGTTGAGACAAAATTCACAGTGGATATCGGCTTATATTATTACATGCTCATAGAAGCATTATGGCACTAGTTTTATGGCATGTGTTGCCTCCAATTGAATAGAATCATTGATGTGGATTCTTTGTAAATGCAGATGGACACACATAGGATGCATGGACATTACTAGAATAGTAAATTTAATTAATCTGCTATGAATCAGCATGGGTTGGTCTTATGTTTGAAAACTAACGTAATAAAATATATAGAATCGTCCCCACAGAGAGTGAATGAGGATTTATGTGGGAACTATGTAATTGCTACATTGATATGTATGAATTATACATTCATTCATTCATTCATAACCCTCCACTCCCAAAGGAGCATAGGCCTTCAACAAACACATGCCAAGTCCTCCTGTCACGTGCCATCATCTCAAGTTCTTTCCACGTTCTCCTTATCATTTTCACCTCTGTTTCCATCTCTCTTCTCCATGTGCTTCTTGGTCTACCTCTGCTTCTCTTGCCCTGGGGGTTCCAGAACAAGGACTGCCTTGTAATGCTATCAACAGGTTTCCTCAGTGTGTGTCCTATCCATCGCTATCGTCTTCTTCTCATCTCTTGTTCCACTGGCACATGTCTAATTCTTGTCATCAGTTCCACGTTGGTAACCTTGTCATACCATTTTAATCCCTCTATTCTACGCAAGCACCCATTTATGAAAGTCTGTAGCTTTTTGGTAGTTGTCTTTGTTGTTCTCCATGTCTCAGAGCCATACAATAGGACTGACTTCACATTTGAGTTGAAGATTCTTATTTTCGTGTTGGATCCGATTTCTCTTGATCTCCATATATTTCCCAATGCAATGAAAGCTCCTCTTGCTTTTTGTATTCTTATTTTGATATCACTGTCTGTCCCCCCAACTTTGTCTATATTGCTGCCAAGATATGTGTACGATTCTACATATTGGTGCTTCTTCAAGTTCAACCCTGTTATAATTACCTGCATTTATTCTCATTATCTTTGTCTTTTCCCTGTGTATTTTCAGACCCAATTGCTGTGACCTCTCATCGAGTGTTTTCAATTTGTCCTGCATCTGATTACGGTTATGGGACAGAAGAGCTAAGTCATCAGCAAAATCCAGATCATCCAGCTTAGTCAGAGTCCACTGGATTTTATTTCTGTTGTGTGTTGTCGATGTTCTTGTAACCCAGTCTATTGCTAGTAAGAAAAGAAATGGAGACAAGAGGCGTCCCTGTCGCACTCCTGTTCTTATGCCAAACGGTTCTGTAAGCTGTCCATCATGAAGAACTTTGCATGTCATGTCTTCATATGTTTTCTTTATTAAATTAATGATCTTCAGGGGAACTCCATAATGCCTCATCAATTTCCAAAGTGATTCTCTGTCTACCCTGTCAAATGGACACACATAGGATGCATGGACATTACTAAAATAGTAAATTTAATTAATCTGCTATGAATCAGCATGGGGTTGGTCTTATGTTTGAAAACTAACGTAATAAAATATATAGAATCGTCCCCACAGAGAGTGTATGAGGATTTATGTGGGAACTATGTAATCGCTACATTGATATGTATGAATTATACAAGAGTCACTTAAAGAGACACTTTAACATTGAAGATTCAGTTGAACACTTTATGAAAGGCAGTCTTTAACAAGAATGGAATATACAAATAATTTAACAAAGAATATTATCAAGTCAACTCCAGTTACACACAATGTTTTATTGAAATAACATCAAGTCAACTCCAGTTATCAAGGTACACATGTTTTATTGAAATAACGTCAAGCCGACTGCAAAGCGTTCAACGACACCCCCCCCCAATACTTCAGCTGTTTAAACCTCCAACATTTGGGCTTTCAACAGTCCAGCAGTCCTAGTTGAACAGGAACAACCTTTTTTTTCACCAGTTCATTGCTCCAACATAACAAGGAATGCTGATACATTTGGAAGAACGTTTACTAAGTAAGGTGATAGCAGAGAAATGTTAAATACCATGAAATTAATGCATTCACTTCTCATTTGAAACATCTGCTCAGATGCTGAATACAAACATAATGTCTTGAGGACAGTGTCACTTGCACTAAAAAATAAATATTCATATTAATCTTGTACTTTGCTTTAATAACAGTAACAACTCACGAACAAGTGCACAAACTACATGGCATTGGGCCGAAGGGCAAGAACGTAAACGCTGCTGGATCAGTAACATCAACTTTAATAACAATTGTTAAGCCAGCCTTTGATGTCCCATTCTAATAAAACATGTTACTTAGTGTATGTACTCTGTACCTTATTTGGCTATGCTCCCATTCGATTGATTAGGTTGACACATAACACTGTTCAAATGTAGGTACTTAAGTACAAGGGGATTGTCATAAGTCTTGGGCCTGACCATGAAGGACATGTCACAGAGAGCTGAAATTTTGTATAGTGTTTATTCCTTTTCAATATAGCCACCGTCTGAATCGACACACTTCTGCCATCTCTGCTTGACCTTGAAAAGATCTTGGGAGTAGAACACCCTATTTTTCAAACTAAACCAGTCATCACATGCCAGTATAACCTCTTCATCGCTGTCAAAATGATTTCTTTTTAGCTGTTTTTTAAGATTTGGGAATAGAAAAAAGTCTGATGGAGCAAAATCTGGAGAATATGGTGGGTGTGGAAGAATTTCAATATTCAAATCATTGGCTGCTAGCTGCACAAGCCGTGCTTTGTGAGAGGGCGCTTTGTCTTGAAGCAAAGGAAGATTTTGAGTGCGCGTTATCCCTCGTTTCCTGGTCACAACCTTTCTTAGTTTGGTGAGAAGATCTGCATAGTACTGTCCATTAACTGTGTTACCACGAGGCAGATAATCTTTCAAAAGGACACCTTTGCCGTCCCAAAAAACAGTCAGCATCACTTTTCCTGCAGATTTCTGCGCTCTCGGCTTGACAGGTGTTGGGGAGCCCGGGGTTTTCCATTGCATGCTGGCAATTTTGGATTCGGGGTCATAATGGTGTACCCAAGTCTCATCTACTGTCACCATGGTCTCCAAAAAATTTTATGACTGACACTTTTTGAGCAACTGTTGACAGCAATTTACCCTCATTTGCTTCTGTTCACGTGTCAACAGTCGCGGAACCCAGTGTGCACACACTTTTCTCATGTTCAGTTTGTTGTGTAAAATTCTATAAACTGTTCTTTCATTTAGTTTTACTCTACTAGCTATCTCCACAATTGTCATTTTTTGATCCTGGTCAATGATTTTCTTCCCTCTTGTTGTATTTTCATCGTTGCACCCTGAGGCTGGTCTACCAGATCTTGGCAGATCAGCAACATTTGAGCGGCTGCACTTAAACTGTTGACACCAGTTTTTTTGCCAAAGTATATGAAGGACAAGAATCACAAAACACTGGTTCCATCTCCATGTGTATTTCTGTATGTGTTTTTCCCTGAAACATCAGAAATTTTATCACAGCTCTGGCCTCCTTCTTTTCCATTGTTTTGTCAAATCTTTGGAGCAGCAATCCGGTCAATAGGGTACATTGCGCCGTGCACCGTAGCGAGAAAACCCATTGAAGAAACAAACGCGTACTTCACACATTCTGTGCAAATATAATGAACTTTAAATGTGCCAAGTTTCATCTTCCTCCTCTGACTCCTTCATGGTCAGGCCCAAGACTTATGTCAATCCCCTTGTAGTGTAGCAAAATTGTCAGTATTATACTTTGTGATTCTTAAAACGTTATTTAATATTTTTGACTTTACTGATAACTATTCTTCGTAAAATTTTAGTTTGGTTTTGAAGGTATATATTATTGTAGGGTTTCTTTCCTGGAAATTCACTGTGGACCAGCATCTCACGGATTAGTGCTAATCCACAGACCAACACTATGAGTAGCACTGTTCCAAAAGGACACAACCTTTCCTGGTCATTTCTGGAGATTATAATAAGAGCACCTTCAGTCATTACTGACTATGGAGAGTAGCATGTAATAATACTTTATACTGCCAGAAGACAAGTGTCTTCTTCTTTGATCCTTAGCCGCCGACCGTCAAAGCAGTCAGTGGCCATCACGCCTGGTGGCGTCTTGTAGGGCAACAACAAACTGATTCCACTTTGCTCGGTCGGTGGCTATCCTTCGTATAGTGCCCCAACTCTGGTTCATTCTTTGCATTTCAGCCTCCGCTGTCCTCCGCCAAGTTGTTTTTGGTCGGCCTCTCTTTCGTTTTCCTTCAGGGGTCCATAACATAGCTGTTCTTGTGATGGCATCGGGATCTCTTCTGAGGACATGGCCAACCCAGCTCCAGCATCTGCCAGCTATGATGGTGTGCATGTCCTCTTGCTTGCTCCGAGTAAGCAATGGCTACCCCTTCGTTGTGCAGACCATCCTCTCTGCCAGAATAAAGTACTGTTTCCCCTGTAGCTGTTTTTATTCTTCCCTTCCCTGTCCATCTGCTCTCGCTTATTCCCAGGATATGTATTTTGCAGTTCCTCATCTCTGCTGTGATTTGTCTCAGCTTTCCTGCCTCATTCATAGTTCTGACGTTCCAAAAACCAATTCTGGTTTCGTGTTTTGCGGTCAGGGCATCCGTTTTCACACCAATGGCTTTCTTTCGGCTTTCACCACTGTCAGTCATACGAGCCTGAGACTCTGGATGTCCGTCCCGCATCAAAGTTTTTTCATTTGTTGTTGTTTCCGTAACATGTGCGATTTTTTACATAGACAGGGGTGTCGGCCCTGTGCTAAAACCCCCAACCTGAAGGACCAGGGTACCAGCTTTTGTCTGACCCCTACCCACGCAGACCAGTCCAGCTTGGTTGAACCTACCAGGAGTAAATCTCCCACTGGCATAGTTCTGGGGATTGTCAGGGTACACAAGCTGCCATACCGCTACAAGGTATAGGTACCATTGATGGTAATTTTTACTGTGAAATTACAGAGTATAGCAGACAGTGTGACAGCCCAGGAAGATGACAGCCTACTCAAATGCCTTATTGAGCTCTCGGAGAATGTTCCAAAGTTTCTCCGCAGTCAACTGGAGCACGTGATTGAGCTGTGCCTCAGGGTGAGTCCAAGGTCGTGGTATTAGAGTACTTGTGTGTTTGCTTTATTTACTGTTCGTACTTAAAATAAAATAATTCTTCTTCGTACACTCTCAGACGTCAGTTTGAATATATTTTTTATTAAAAGCAGTGTCAGCTTGAGGCTATTTCTATTTTCATATAGCTTTTCCAGGAATGGTACTTAAATAATTCAATAATCTTGATACCATACGCGCAACTATAAAATCGTCATTTTTCCTTTCCTCTCATTACGGAGAATGGAGCCATCACTGCAGCTGGTTCTGCACCAAGCAGTCACATGCCTTATGCATGTATGGTTTCTGTAGCAATTTGTTTTACATGATGCGTTAACTTTATAATGAAGGCATTATTTTTCCCAGAAAGCAGGTGTTATTCTGTGAAACAGGCACCACACAAATGACATGAGTGTTGCCGAGTCCACAAGAATTGTCTGAGAGCATCATCTTATCTTCCCATGACATATGATTTAGCTGAGAAAACCGTATCTACAACAAATGTCAGTAATTGTTTGAAACTGAGCAAAACATTATTTGACGTGAAACCCTACTATATCCACAGTAATAATTTTTTCTTCTCAATGGATATTGCTGAAGTCTAACCCTTTTAGTGACCCACCCCTTAATGTCAGGAAGATTCAATGTATTTGGGCAGCTATTGATGTTTAAATGTATTTGGGCAGCTATTGATGCTTAAATGTATTTGGGCAGCTATTGATGCTTAAATGTATTTATCGAGAAATTGATAGCTGAATAGTTATTTATAAACATATCATTGGTATAATTATCAAACATCTGATGTTTCTGTATAGGAAATACAGTATATCATTAATGTTTTTAAAAGTTTATCACCAGTCAGTAAGTGTACTTAAGTTATTAGTTGTTTCACAATGTGTAAATCACAATTATTTATACAACATAGGATAAGCAAGAACCACCTGGAGACTTACAGAATGTGGTAAATTGTTTTTTGTTGTTGGTTTTATTTGATGTGCTCTTAGGTGATAAACTTTTAAAAGGTTGCATCTTCATTGTAATTGTATTTTCCCTCGAAACTGGACTTTTATTTTGAAGTTCCTTCTAACTCAGATTGTTTCGGATACCAATCTGGAAGATACCTGGAGACAGCTAGCCCTGGAGGTCATTGTGACAATGTCGGAGACAGCTCCTGCCATGGTGCGGAAATTTGCAAAGTTTATTCCACTTCTTGGTGAGTTTATGGTCATGTTTTTAAGACATTTGTTTAGTCCATGAGTAGTTTGTTTTGCATAACTTTTTAAAATGTTTTATTCTCACTGTCCCATGTGATTTCCAAAGCTCTCTGTGAGGCAAAAAATCTTTGCATTTAGGTCACCCATCAAGTTTGTAACTTTACTTTGCTTTTTTGTTCACTGTATTTTGAAGTCTGGTGTGAAAATCTTATTTTATAGAACTTTCTCTGTCGTTAATTGATTCATAACAATGTACAATGTTCATCTTAATTTTTCTTTTGGCAGTTTTGAATAATGGTTGATATCCGGCTGCCCTGTGTAGTTACCTGGGGTCTTTGAAGAGACAGAAAGTATAAGACTGTTGCACTCTTGGGCATATTGAACAAGGCAACTAATAGGTGGTTGTGCATGGGGGCTGGCAACCTCAGAATATAAAACAAGTTGCCACATAAACCACCCTCGTAACAGCCATGTGAATGCTTGGTGCAGGCTTCCTGTAAGGGGACCAGCTACAGTGGTGGCTGCATACTCCATAAAGAGTGCAATGGAAAATAATGATGATATCAGCCAAGGTCTGTAGCTTCCCATTCTACGAATGCCAGCCTCCACTTTCTTTGATAGCATTAGCTGCACCTTTACTATTATTCCTTATGACCTGAAGATAGCACTGTTTCTCACGTATTTATTATCTTCTTTTCTATTCCCTTCAATCTTGTTTCGCAAAGGCCCAGGTGTTAGTTTTATAGTTTCTCATTTATGCTGCTTAGCGTTTAGTTTTCCCTTGTTTTAATGTTCTCACATTCCAGGTGCCCAGTTATATGGCTTATGAATTATCTGTATTACTTACCTGGGACGACTTCTTTATATTTTTATGACCTTAAGTTTCTGCATGATGGGGTAGCTAGCTAGTATGCCATGTATCACCATTTCTCTTCCCACATGACTATAGAACGGATTATTGACTATGGATGGGACTTACATTGAGGAAACTAGATGCCAGCATTACATGGCAGTCCTTGACCTGGAATCCTATGCGTAAAAGAAATAGAGGATAACGGAGAAGGGATATGGACACAAAATGAAAAAAAAAGATGTTGAACTTGAACAAATGGTGCTGACGGCAGGAGAGCTTGGCGTGATCTGATTGATGCCCTGTTCTCCTCAGGGAGCTGTATGAATAAATGAATCGTGTTAACAAATAGAAATCTGATGCTTGCTAATTTCCTTTAAGAATTCTGAAATGTAAAACTTATCACGTTATGCACTTTCAGTACAGCAGATTCTTGCATTGATGGTTGACCTGGAGGATGATCCTGAATGGTCTGTGCAGGACATTGAAGATGATGAAGATACTGATTCGTAAGTCGACTGCACATCTCTACATAACATTGACATCGTTATTTTCCTGTTATGTTCGACCATACATCCCCACTGTTTATCCTGTAGTTATTGTTAGCTTGTTGGTCACTGCAGAAAATATGAGCAAATATCAATTCTGGAATAAAGTTATTAGACACCTGTATTCCTTGATGTGCAGTTGGGTGCCCATAATTTTATTGATGCAAATTATAAACGAACAAATCTTGAAATGAAAGATTGGGAAAGTAAACCTTTTAGGGATATAAAGGTAAAGGTTGTCCCATAGCTGATACTTTCATAGGGGAGTAAAATGTTAGAGACTTCACTATACTAGGTTCAGCTTCGAGAGGTGGGTTGACCTGTTCCTTCCTAGCTGCCTTTTCCTTCCCTAACTCAAGGACAAAGTCAAGTACCCATTTACAGCTGGGAAGACTGAAGCGTATCAGTACTGTGAATCAAACCCGGCACCTTTGCTGCGAGAGACCACTCTGTCATTCAGACACTCCTTTTAGGATATAATCAAAGAAAATGGTGTAATATTGTCATTGTAAATAATAGACATAATTGGGTATGCGGCAGGCATTCTTAAGAACACTAGGCAGCAGAAAGGTAATAGAAGTGATAGGCTTACCGGGGAACCAAACCAGCGACCATCCGAAAAGTTCTTGTCACCAGGTTGCAGAAGTGAGTTGTGACTGAAAACGGCCAGCTCAGCATTCCCCCCAAAAAGTGTCTTTTAGGTATTGGTCATTCTGATGCAACCACATGCAGCTGTGGAGTCTAGGACCTGGAATAGACCCAGAATGATTATAGATACAATCAGCTCCGTAACTTTCCTATTATTGTTTAATAATGTACTGTTCAAAGGTCTCAGGATTCCCTCTATATCTATGTTAATATTATCATTGATGGGTGAATATGTTAGACATAAGAAAAGTTTGTGGATACAAGGAGCTGAAGATAGAAAGAGCAGTGGTGTCACATCATATAGAATGTTTTAGAGCAGTTTGGGATAGAGAAGATGATAAGAACCAGACAAATACCTGTGGAACAAGAGATGAGAAGATGATGCTGGAGACGGATAGGGCACACATTGAGAAAACCTGTTGATGGCATTACCAGACAGTCTATGTTCTGGAATCCCCAGGGAAAGAGGTAGAGGGAAACCAAGGAATACATGGAGACGAGAACTGGGGACTGACATAAAGGGCAGGAAGACACGGAAAGATCTTGAGCTGATGGCACGGGACGGGAAGAGTTGGCATACGTTTGTTGAAGGCCTATACTTCTTGGGGAGCTAAAGGGTGATGACGAACATAGAGAAAAGTCAAGATCCTTTGTTGTCACTTCACACTGTTGTCACTTCACACTGTTCCACGATTGGTTGATACTGGAGCTATTAACATCCATTCTTCACAGTTATAAACCTTCTTAATGGTTTGTTCAGTGTTCAATTGGCAGAGTGGTTAGAGCATGTGCCTCTCACTGCAATGTTACACGATTTTGGGTTTAAAACCTGATAGTGTCTACAAGTAAAAATGGTGTAACTGACTCTGCGTGTTAGAAACGCAAAGGCAGCAAAGAAGGGAACAGATCACCACACCTCACAAAGTTAGTATAGCAAAATCTGTAATACACTCAATCCTTGCTATTCACTGGGGTTAGGTTTCTTGAAAACCCAGTGAATACGGAAATCTGCGAATATGGAACCATTAATCCTAAAGGAAGGAAGTGGGTTAGGTTCTTGCGTCATCCTGTTCGTCTTACACTTTTGCTACCAATCACCATAAACTCATCAATTCGTGTACCCTTCTCGTAAAAAACAGCTTATTTATTATACTGTGCATTTTATAAATGTGTTTTATACACTGTTTTCTTTGTAATAGTACAGTAAATTCAATCTCGCTCAAACTCACTACTCATTCACGCAAACACACACACACTATTACAAAATCCCTGCAAAACAAACACTGAAAACACCACAGCTGTAATTTTTGCACTCTGGTGCCGATTCACGCACAGCTCTACGTAAATTTCTTCCTTATGGTGGATCGGCCGGATGGTGGATTCATTCACACTGCATTCGCAGCTGGCGGGCTCTACAGATATCCCAGAACGAAGTTTATCTAACACACACACTTTATCATTGAGGCTCATCACAGCCTTCTTTCGCTTACGTACACTCGCCACCACACTTGCACTACGCTTTGTTGTCATTACTAATTACAAAAATAATCAAAAACAGCAAAACCGTGGATGAAAAGATGCTTGACAAAGACACATGTAAACACAACGAAAGCTGAGAGAACGAGGAGGCAGCCTCTCCTTGCTGGACCCCATCTGCAACCCTGCGCGGACAATGTGAAATTTTTTGCCTATGGCAAAGAATGGGTTATACTTTTTCTTGAGTGAATCTGCACACACGAATAGCGAGGATTGACTGTTCTTCATTCTGCTACAGCTATAAGTGTTGTGGGACTACCGTTACCCTTTAAAATTGTGTTGCACGTGATTCTTAATTTCCGTTTTCATAGTAAAGTTTTTAATATGCTCTTGGCTATGTTAGCCTTTGATATATATTTTTATTCAGAACAGTACTATGTTGGTGGTTTTATTTTCAGCAATTTTACTTTGAGTTTATCTGTCTAGTTTCTTTAGCCTGTCTAGTTTCCGTAGCCTTTTCACTATAACTTCTTATATTGTCACTTTGGAGTTCCAGTTTGTTAGCATCTGTTGTTTCTGTTACATGAAGCATTCAGTAGACACAGATGTAGTTTGCCAGTAATTTTTTAAATTTTATTAGATTGCTTGTGAAAAGAAATGTTTTTGTGTGGCTGGGTTAACAGTTTTTTTGTGATTTTCTGTGTTTAGGAATCCCATAGCTGGAGAAGCTGCTCTGGACAGACTAGCATGTGCTCTAGGAGGAAAAACTATGTTGCCCTATATTGTGTCTAATATTTCTCACATGTTACAACAAGGTAAGGGTTACTGGATGCTTTAAGTGTTGCTGAGTGTGAGTTATGTTAAGAATAAAAATGCTTGTTTTATTTGTATATATCACCAATGATAAATGGGTCCAGGAATCTTATTCAAAGTATATAAGCTTCATTATTAGTGTAAGAACTGCACATTTTCTTTTAAAAGTATTGGGCCCACATACTCTTCTCTGTGAATTGGATTGCTCCTCACATCTACTCCTGTCCTCTTTCCCCCAGTGAACCATGGATATTGGCTAGTTGCTTATTAGTTTGTTAAGACGAAAAATCAGAGAAATAAACCAAAGTGCTGAAAACCTATACAGGCATACCCCACTATTACGACATGTTAGGTTCCATAATGTTGTCATAAAGCAAATCATTGCCTTTTTTTTCACTTGTCGGTGCATGTACTGTACTGCAGTGGCATATATGTGCATAGCTGACATAAATTACTCATTTATAATTAAACTAAATACTGTACGCATGCGATTTCACCAGGCTTAAGGGAACATGTTGACTAGTTTGTTCGTCTATCCACACCATTAACAGTTTCTCCGTATCGGCAATAATTATCACGTTTCCGAATCACTGTAGCGTTAACTGGACTTTAACTTCATCACCAATTTGTTTGTTTGTTTTTAAAGACAGTAACAACAGTAGTGGGAGGTATGTTTAGCCTTCGGCCTATCTCACTGTTCGATACACCGTCATCACTAAATTTAACCTTTAGCACGCTGCGTAAAAAATTTAGGAAATTTGCCCTGCTGCTGAATTCTTTTTCACAACGCCCCGTTTTTATAGTGGGTGACTTGTAACATCTATAGTTTCTTTGTTTCTTGGTCAATTGGTATAATTTTTGGAATCATATATGAATAAATGAATGATGAATCTGATAAGTTTTGTTGGTGTATATGTTAGATGTGATAGGAAGAGAGGAATGGAAAGATGAAAAAAAAACAACAATAAACGAAGAGACTACTGCATAAGGCTGTTCAACAGTGCTAGACATTCTGTCATCCCCAATCTCCGATATCACCCATATTCTGAGAACCGATCTCAGCGCTAGTAAAACCAACAAACTCCTTGTCATCGGAGTCAGAATCCATGAAAATTTAAGCAAAAATGGCAGCTTGTTCCATGCCGATTGATTTCGATTAAAAAAATTCACAGAAAATAAACGCAAATACACCCGTCACTAAATAAAGATCGGAATCGAACTCTCTCGCACATGAGATTCAAACTAAACATCCGGGGATGCTATGACGTGTACACATCTTATATGGCAGGAAATCAACGATATCCGAAAGTAGCAGAAATGCGTCTGCAGCTGCCAGAACATAGAGTATCTCTGGTGCAAATTTGTGACCGCAGCGTGCTAAAGGTTAATTATTTGAATTTCAGTATCTAATGTAATTACCTTACAACTTCTCTTTTCATTTTCATCTCCAATTATTAATTTATTATATATTTTTTTGACAACAATAAAAGAAAATAATAGTTATACTTACTTACTTAGTCGTTCCCCTTCTACCGTGAGGTGTAGAGGTTTGGAAGAGAGAGCGCCAGATCATTCTATCAGCTGTCTTCTTCCTGGCCTGGTTCCATTCTAGTCCTCGGTCCTTCAAAGATTGTCTAATGTTGTCCTCCCAGCGGACTCTCTAATAGTTATAAACAGTTATAAATAATAACAACCAAGCTTGTGACACTGGGTATAAGAGACCTAGTAGCTGACCACTGTTCTAGCTTGCTTGAGTGGGAAAACAAACTATTTAAAAAACACAGTGATAAATGTTTAATATTTTACAAGTCACATCTCTTATTTTATTATTGCAGCTGACTGGAAGTACCGTTATGCTGGTCTGATGGCAGTGTCTGCCTGTGGTGAGGGTTGTCACATACACATGGAACAGATGCTTGGCAACATTGTAGATGCCGTCCTTCCATTTGCTGCAGATCCAGTAGGTGATGCTTATCAAATTTAGGTTGTTGATCTGCTTTGATAGTTATATACAGAAATAGATGAAATACTCGGTGCGTCCTCCACGATTGGCTAAATCATAGTTTCTAATTTGAAAGCTTTTCTGAATACCCTGTTTGTAAACAGTAAAACTGCCATGACAAGGCTGAATGTGATCTGGAAAAGTAACATCAGTTTTCCTGTGAAGATCAAATTATACAAATCACTTGTATTATCTATTCTCTTGTATGGGTGTGAGGGCTGGACACTCACTGCAGATACGGAGTGAAGGATTCAGGCTTTCGAGTATAAATGTTATAGAAGAATTTTGCGCATTTGTTACGAGGGAAGGTCAAAAAGTAATGCCTCCTATTTTTTATGTATGTAAATACTGCATCGGTGTGCAATTTGTAAATTTAGCAGGATTCCTCAAACACTCTTCTGCACTGTATAGCATTACCAACCTGTTTCAGTAACAGGCGGCACCACTGTAATAGTTTAAAAATGGCTGCCAAAGACGTTCGGTTAAAACAACGTTATGTCATAGAATTCCTCAATGCTGAAGGCGAGACCCCAATTTGCATCCACGAACGTTTGAAGAATGTTTATGGAGATTTAACAGGGGATGTTAGCATTATCCGACGTTGGGTACATCGTTGTGATGAAGCTGAAGTAGGTCAATCCTCAATGGCTGACGCAAAGCGGACTGGCCGTCCGTTTACCGCAATGACTCCACACAACATTCATCGAGTTGATGGCATCATTCGTGGTGACCATAGCCATCAACCTCCTGCACCGTTACGAAATTGAAGGAGAAGAGTTTTTATCAAATATTGTGACAGATGATGAGACCTGGGTTCATTTTTTTGAACCAGAATCCAAGAGGCAGTCAATGGAATGGCATCACACAACATCGCCGACAAGAAAGAAGTTTCAAAAGTTCACCATCTGTAGGGAAAGTTATGGCCTCCGTGTTTTGGGATGAGAAGGGTGTGATTCTTCTCGACTTCTTGGAACAGGGAAACACTGTGAATGCAGACCGTTACATTGAAACTTTGAAGAAGCTTAGAGGTCGTCTTCGGCAACTTTACCCATTAAAAGATCAGAGAACTGCACTACTGTTGCACGATAATGCCACGCCACACACCGCTAAACGCACCACAGATGCGATTGCAAAATTTGGCTGGACATTATTACCATATTCCCCCTTACAGTCCCGATCTTGCACCTTCTGACTTCCATCTGTTTGGATCACTGAAAGATCTTCGTGGACATCACTTTGAGGACACCGAGACCCTTAAACGCGCCGTACGCCAGTGGTTTAGGAAAAAGACACATTTTTACAGTGCGGGGATACATGCTCCTGTGAGAAGATGGGCAAAAACTGTAACAAATAACGGAGACTACATTGAGAAATAAATTTTTGAAGTTCTGACTTGGGGCTACATTTCAATGTGAATTTTATCTGTCTTCTTGCCTATTGAATGAAATTAAAAATTACGAGGCATTACTTTTTGACCGTCCCTTGTATAAAGAGCACAAAACAAATGTCTATGTTAGAGAGAAGATAAACAACTATGCAGGCCACCAAGAACCACTTTTGTCAGTAGTGAAATGTCGAAAGCTCGCCTGGTTTGGGCATGTAACTCGTCATGACTCCCTTTCGAAAATGATCCTCCAGGGAACAGTTGAAGGCAAACGGAGAAGAGGAAGGCAAAGAAAATCCTGGGCTGATAACATCAAAGAATGGGCAGGGCACGGTTTGTCCACACTTGTATGCATTGCTGAGGTTAGAGAGCAGTGGAGGACCCTGTCTGCTGATGCTTCCATCATGGCACCCCTATGACCCATGATCGGTTGAGATGATGAGATGAAACAGTAAAACTGATTACAGAAAGTTAAAACGAATAGAAAGAAAAAAAAAGGGAAGAGTTTCAAATAAACAATACACCAAAAACCCTGTGTAGTTTTCGAAGTTCTCTGAAGAGACAAAGAAAGAATAGCACTACAGTTCCCTTAGGCTTGTCGTACGAGGTAGCCAATATGAGGCTGGTAACCTTTTCATGTCAATCTAATTACTTCAGACACCACTGCTAGAGCTTGGTGCTAGCTTCCTGTAAGGGGACCAGCTGCAGAAGTGGCCAAGTGCTCCATTAGGAGCGAAAGAGAAAATTGATGACGATGAATACACAAGAAACACTTCATGTTTTGGAATTGCCTTTAGTCACTAAAGCAAAGAATGAGAAATATTGAATGGCTGTGAGAAAGTGACAAAGGACACAGCGAACACATGGGAAAAAAATTAATTGCTTAACAAATATAAGTACTAAACAAGAAGGAAGTACCAGTGTAAAGAAACTATTGCGGTAACACAGCAAAAAAAATATCAAATGAAACGCAAGAGAAGTATGGTAAAAAAAAAAAAAAGCTAACGGGTCCCATTATATGCCCATTGAGGCATATTAGGAACATGGTGTTATGCCCATATTTTCTTGACCACCACCAAACTAAGGGTGATGTGGTCAGCATCATGCCAGCCGCCTAACCTTCCCAGAGTTGCTCTAGTACCCAATTCTTGAGGCCGGGTTGAGCCGTTTGCTGTCTAAAAAATCCCACCTCAACTGGGGATCGAACCATGGAATGCCGAGCTAGGAAGCCAGTGAAGACAAGAATGGCCCGATGTAAAAGTTAGGTAATCTTTACCTGTAGTGCTGTTGAGTTTGTATAATATGTATATTGGGTTGCGGTTAGGGTTAACCCTAACTCTAAATGGTATGAAAATACACATATTATACATACTCGACGGCACTAAAGGTAAAGATTACCAAAAGTTATATCCAATGAAGAACCATTATCAGTGACACCAATAGAGATTTACACTTTGTTAATTAAGCACTCACAAAACAGAAATGTGACGTCACCTCAACTCCAGTGCTTCTTCACAGAAGGCTACTCCTGCTACTAACCATACCAAAGTTATTGGCATTCCTTCTAAACTTCAGTTGTCTTCAGACAATTTATCAGTTCTTAGTAAAGTTTGTTTCCTTTTGTTCTCACTTTATTAAATGTTCTCAGCTTCAAGAGGTTTGCTGTTTTTTCTTTTTGTCAAGTTTCGCGTTCATTCCTCATATCTCTACCCCAGTGAACTTTTGTGAGTTTGCCGTGAGGATTGGCACTACTGATATTAAAACTTCATTATAACCTACTCGTGTTTACAGTGTTTCCTATTCACTTCTTGTCATCCTAACTGTATATTTAACTCTTTCAGTCCCAAGCAAAAAAGTGGGTTTGGCCCAAGCAAAAATGGCCACCCCAGTGCGTTTTTATTGTTTTTGTTTGGAAATAATTTTTTAAAATGTTCATATGCATAAATAACTTTGTTGTTGTATATGAAACTGAAGGTAATTGGATGTACTTTACTCTTGTGCTCAAGTATAAAAGCTTTCATTTCATTTTATTCAAGGTAAAATGGAGGATATGCGCTTAAAAAAAATGATTAGTTATTCAAGGTAAAATGGAGGATATGCGCTTAAAAAAATCGCTTTAAAAATCTAAAATAAATATCTCAAAACAGAAACACGTTCACTCTTAAACATGTGCGGTATTTAAAAGAATGTACTTGCAGTCGGAAATGACTTTGTGGGTAGTTATAATTAGAAACAGTCTCAAACAGAGGCACATATACTAAAGGCTTTTTAAAGTTGATTGGGCCAAGCGCGTCTAACCCCTGAGCCTTTATAAAGTCGATTGGGACTTAAAGAGTTAAATAACATTATGCACTAACCACTGCGCAACCGCGGCTCCCCATCAAATTAAAGCTGCCTTTAAAATTCAATAGATTTACGAGCGTTCGATGGACAGAGTGGTTAGAGCGCTGGTCGCTCACTGCAAAGGTGCCAGTTTCGAATCACGGTACCGACTTGCTTTTTGGTTGTTGTTCTCTATGTTTCAGAACCATACAGTAGGATTGATGTAATATTTTAGTTGAAGATTCTGATTTTCACCTTGGACTTTATTTATTTGAGATTGTACATTCATATTTGCACCACTGACAGTTGTTAGCACACTATGGAAACACGTTTCTAGAGACATAGCTAGTACACTTACATTAGCTAGGTAGGGATATTTTTTTAAAATGTGATTTATTTGCACTGTTTGTTTCCACAGCATCCTCGAGTTCGGTATGCCGCATGTAATGCTCTGGGCCAGCTTTGCACAGACTTTGGGCCAAATTGTCAAAAGAAGTTTCATCATAAGGTATGTTTACAGCAGTTTGGAGTCAAGTCATTCTTGTCTCCTGTGAGGAGTCTACTGTGAATTATCCTTTTCCACTTCTGAGTATTTTTTATACAGGGTTCTTATATAAAGTCCTAATGCAACTTTGATACCTTTGAATGTCCACATGATAGAAGCGTAATGTATATGGCATATGAAAGCATAATTTATTAAGTTCCACAATACAGTTCACTTTTTTTAGGTTTCAGCATAACTGCCATCTTGCATGACATTGCTCAATCCGATTTTCCAACTTGTTGAAAACATTCTCCATTTGCTGCATAGTAAATTGCATTTGTGATTCTGACCTTATGTTCGTCCAAAGAATGTGGCTTTGATGAGTACACTTACTTACTTAGTTGTTCCTCTTCTACCCAGGAGTGGAGAGGTTTGCCAGAGAGAGCGTCATACTATCCCATAGGTTACCTTTCTCCTGGCCTGATTTCAGTCTAGACCTTGTCCTTCAGTCTAATGTTGTCCTCCCAGCAGGCTCTGGGTCATCCTGGAGGTCTGGATCCTTGGCTCTTAGTTACTAGATGAGGCAGAGTTATCGGAAGATATCTTATCTTCTCCCATTCTGCAGACATGGCCAAACCATCATAGATGAGACTGTTCTACTTGGGTCTGCAGGGTCTGGGTTTTAAGGCCTTGCCATATCATATGGTTGCGGACCATGTTTCTTGTTACTTCAACCACCTTCCTCATTTCTGAGGATTGGAGCTGGCTATTGTGGGGTGAAAGCATAATTTATTAAGTTACACAACACAGTTACTTTTTTTTGGTTTCAACAAAATTGCCATCTTGCGTGACACATTGTTCAATCCGATTTTCCAACTCGTCGAACATGCCATGGTGTCCTCTTTCCCTTCTTCCCAAGTCGGACTTCACCACATGCTACTGCTGCAGCTGCTTTTATGATGTCCTTGAATTTAAACCAGAGGGTTTCCAGGTCATCAGGCTATTCTACTATGTTTCTAGCTGCTGTAGCAATAAGCCCCTTATACCTGGTCTTAACGTCTGTCTCTCTGAGCTTGTAGGTCTTAATGCTCATCTCCTCTTCTCGATTACTTAGTTTCTTGCATGATGGTGGGCAGTGCCTAGGTTGAGCAACTCTTTCAGTTGTTCTTTTAATTGTCAGCAGGTAATGATCACTTCCAGTCTCTGGCCGTCTCCATACTCTAGCATCCCACACATACTTGAACGAGCTCTTCCTAACAATAGCTTAGTCGATGACTGATTTCTCATTCTTAGTTGGTTCATACCTGGTGTCTGTATGTATGCACTTATGTCCTTTATGATAAGGTTTTGCTCAGTGCAGAATCTAAGAGGTCGCTTTCCATTGTCATTTGCTGTATCTTCTCCACACCTTCCGATTACTCCACCCCGTCTAGCATGGTAATTTCCAACTCTTCGTCCACTGAATTTTGAAGCAGCTCAAAAAATTCTTCTTTGACTTCTGCTCGCTCAACTTCATTTAGCCCATACACAGTGACAAGGCTGACTATGGTTTCTCCTTCTTTTAGCTTTAACACCATAATGCGCTCAGAAACAAAGCTCCATCCTTTGATGTTATCTGTTTTGTTTTTAGCCACAATACAACCCACATCCTCTTTAGTTCTTTCGGTTATGGGGACTCCACTGTAGAGCTGTATGTCGCAGTTGAGATCCATAACACCTTGTCCCTTTTTCTTTGTTTCCGTCAGAGCCAGGATTTCTAACTTTGCTTTCCTCGTCTCCTCCACCACTTCCTCTTCTTTCCCATTAACACTCCTTATGTTCCATGATCCATAAATCGTCGTCCGTAATTTGTGCTAGTTTGTCGCCTTCAAGATCAGTTCAGTTTTTTCTGTGTCATTTCTTGTAATCTGTTTTTAAGGCAAACAGGTGATTGGCCTGTTGTGCCTTTGCAAGGTGGAGTGGCTGCCTCCTTACAGCCTCCACGCATGCCTTCCCTCCTCACTTTTTCAGCCTGGCTTGGTGGAGTTTTTGATGAGTACACAACAGTTGTAACTTTATAAATTATGCTGTTTACAGTGTGCAAAGTTATTAAAGTTTTAAGGACTTTATAACCCTGTTATTTTTAGTGCAGAATAGATAACAAATCTCCATTCTTATCACTCTGAAGTAACACAGGACAGCCGCTCACAACTTCCAATGATTTTGTCAAACAAGACGGCAACACATAGTGGAAGGAAGTAAATGGTAGCTTACAAAACATGAAAAACTGTACTGAGTGGCTCTTATATAATTAAATTATTAAACAGACTCACGATTTTAATATATTTATAGTTTCATAAATGTGTTTTTTCTTTTTTAAAATTATTGTTAACTGTGCGTGTTGATGAGTTTACTTTCTCCATAAAAAGTAAAATGGAAAGTAAGGCACTGAACACATGCAGCAGAAAGTACATGCTATAATTTTTTCCCATCATTTCTTGACTGACTGCTAGTCAGATTATACAAATTTGAAGAGCTCATCCAATTTTTCTCTCTCATTATTTCTGTATTTACTTACATAAACAGTGGACATGGTGCCCTTATATAACTGATGGACCCTGTGTGTAGGTTGAACGGAACTCGTCTCGACAAAACAAGGCAAAATTTATTTAACAAAAAAATTTATAAAAGTTGCTCGAGAATTCATTACTATTTTTGTAAGTTGGCACCTTTATTTGTTATCAGATAGTACCAGCTTTGGTTGGGATTCTGGATGATGAAGCTAACCCCAGAGTTCAGACCCATGGTGCTGCAGCCCTAGTCAACTTCAGTGAAGAGTGCCCCAAACACATTCTTGTTCAGTATCTGGACACTATCGTTTTGAAGCTGGAGCAGGTGCTAAACAGCAAGTTCAAGGAGGTATTCTAGCCGATGTTTTCTGTGTTAGAGACTGTTTTACTTCTGCGTAATATTTATTTAATCAAAAATATATCAGAAGGTGGCATACATTAGAATGTATCTGAACACTTTATATACATACTTATATATTAAACTTTAAAGTAGAAACAGAACTCGAGCCGCTCTAATTGGCTGTGTACTGGTGAAGGCATTTTGGATGCTTATTTGCATGAATACATTGTGCAGCATTAAATTTGACACATTTTTAAGTCAGTGCTTAGAGGATTTCCCATAACTTAAATTAAGGCATCATTTTAGAAATGGCCGGATAAATGTTAATATATTATTACGAGGGGAAGTCAGTAAGTATGTCACAAACTGATATGGGATAGCTGAAAATTGTAGTTGGTAGTTTCTAAAGGTGTCATTAGGAGGCAGCAACATCCAGCTTGATGATCACTTTAGGGGTAGAAGACAATAGTTGTCGCTTGCACATGCGCAGCTCAGATAAAAATAGTGACCGTGCTTGTGGAGTGTACGACCGAAGAACAGCGTGCTGCTGTGCGTTTTTTTGGGCAAAAGGACTTCCTGCAAAGGATATTCATATGGAAATGTGTCCTGTTTACGGTGAGAAGTGTTTGTCACGTAAAGCGGTACATAACTGGGCCGATAAATTTTCTCAAGGACGTTCAAACATTTCTAATGAAGGCCGGCTTGGTTGTCCTCTTCAGATTGTGACAGAAGCATCTGTGCGGCGGGTGGGGGAGATGATTCGAGCAGACAGGCGAGTAACTATAGACAGTGTAGCAACTACAATAGGGTGTTCTCATGGTTTAGCCTACAGCATAATGCATGATCGTTTGAGTTTCTGGAAAGTGCTCATGGTGAGTGCCCAGACAATTCACTGAGGAACACAAAATGAACCGAATGGGCCTGTCCTTGCAACATGTCTCTCGGTACGCAGATGAAGGAGAAGACATGCTTAACACGATTGTTACTGGGGACGAATCATGGGTGCATCACTACCAATCCGAATCAAATCGTGCTTCAATGCAATGGAAACATCCTTCTTCACCCTCTGCCAAGAAATTCAAGGTTACGCCATCAGCAGGGAAGGTTATGCTTACAGTGTTTTGGGATTCTCAAGGAGTGGTGTTAACCTATTTCCAGAAGAAAGGTGAGAATGTGAATGCTGCATTGTACTGTGAAGTTCTGTTGATGCTTCGAATGTGTACTGCTCCATCACGACAATGCCAGACCACAATAGGTTCGATTAACCCAGGAGAAAATTGAACAACTTAGGGTGGCAGCTTCTTGAACATCCGCCTTTTAGCCCCGAGCGATTTCTTCCTGTTTGGTCCACTAAAAACTCACCTTGGCGGCAAACATTTCACGGATGACGAAGAGGTTGAACATGAGGTGCGAATGTGGCTGAGACAGCAGACCAAAGACTTCTATGCTGCAGGTTTTGAGGCACTGATAAAGCGATGAGATAAGTGTATCAATGTTGGTGGAGATTATGTAAGTGCAATAATAAATGGTTTTCAAGTTCGTATCTCATTTAGTTTTTTTTTAATAGCCATTTGTGACCTATTCACTGACGTGCCCTCATACATAATTGTCTGATTTTATAAATATAGCACTTAACTAGCACAGACCATGAGCTTTCATTGTACAGGATACTCATAAGTAGTGTATAAGGCAGATTATTTTCATTCCTATCGCTCTAAGCTATTCTCTCTAGAGTACTTCTTTTACATTCTTTCTGTGCATTTCTTGCATTAATTTGTCTCCATGCCTCTTACTCATCCATTTAGGGTCATCCACTATTTTTTTATTTATTTTAGAGGTTCCAGTACAAAGATTGCCTTGTTTTGCTAGCCTTTGCATCCCTCAAAGTGTGTTACTTTTACCTCCAGCATCTCTTCTGCGCCTCCATTTGAAGTGACAATCTGTCCCACAGTTTCATTAATTTTCTCAAATAATGACTCACACTGTCTTCCCCACCTTTATTAAATAAATGAACAATCATTTTTCCAGCATCTTGAGAAAGGCAACAAATTGGTTCTGGAGCAGGTTATCACAACACTAGCTTCTGTAGCAGACACAGCACAGGACAAGTTCTTGCAGTATTATGACAGGTAGAAATGTTTTCTGATTACAGTTATTATGACAGGTAGGCATGTTTTCTGATTACAATTATGACAGGTAGCATGTTTTCTGATTACATTTATTATGACAGGTAGGCATGTTTTCTGATTACAGTTATTATGGCAGGTAGGCATGTTTTCTGATTACAGTTATTATGACAGGTATGCATGTTTTCTGATTACAGTTATTATGACAGGTAGGCATGTTTTCTGATTACAGTTATTATGACAGGTAGGCATGTTTTCTGATTACAGTTTCCCCAATGCTGAAGATGACATGACACACAAAGCTGATAGTTTATTATGGCCAGATGGAACATATCTGGATATCACATAAGCTTATGGCAACAGCTGATAGCATTACAAGGTTGTTCCTATTCTGGAATTCCCAGTGGATGAGAAATAGAGACTAAAACTCAAGGAGAAAAGGATTGGCAACAGATGTTCAAACACAGAATACAAATAAAATAACCTGTAACCAATGCTTTTTCTGTAGCCATCACATGCCAAACAAAGCCCAGCACTTGCTCTAGCTGCTTCCCAGCATGTATAAATTTAATTCAAAGTTGGCTGTAAATGTGTATATTTCTTGTAACATTTGTTGTGCATCAGTGCTTAACTAAACTGCTAACAACACATTAAGATATTAAATTATAACAGCCCCTAAACACACTGTGATAACCATCTTGCGGGCAAAGAAGAATGTGCAAGAAAATTCATAACAGTGGATATAAACTAAATATGATTAACTCTTAATATGCGGCAGGCCATCTGAAGTGGCTGGCCGGTTGTCCTGATTATTCGGGCGGCTATTCAGAGGCTAGCCGTAGTACTTTCTATCTTCTTCTTTGATCCTTAGCCGCCGACCATCAAAGCAGTCAGTGGCCATCACGCCTGGTGGCGTCTTGAAGGGTGGCAACAAACTGCTTCCACATTGCTCGGTCGGCAGCCATCCTTCGTGCAGTGCCCCAACTGTGATTCACTCTTTGCATCTCAGCCTCCACAGTTCTCCGCCACGTTATTTTTGGTCGGCCTCTCTTTCGTTTTCCTTCTGGGGTCCATAGCATAGCCGTTCTTATGATGGCATCGGGGTCTCTTCTGAGGACATGTCCAACCCAACTCCAGCGTCTGCCAGTTATGATGGTGTGTATGTCCTCTTGGTTGCTCCGAGTAAGCAGTTCTTGGTTGATGATGGTATTCTACCAAAAGATTAAGAGAATTTTTCTTAGGCAGATTGTGTGGAAAGAGGACAATTTCAACATTTCCTTCTCTGCCCAGCATTCTGCATCATAGAGAAGCACAGAAAGTACACAGCTCTCATTTAATCTTAATTTTGTGTTTGTGCTGTACTGAGAGGACTTCCAGATGTTGTTTAGACTAACAAAGGCTGTTCTTGCTTTGTTCATTCTGTTATTGATGTCTTTGCTCAATCTGGTGTTACTATGCATCCTAGGTATGTGAAGGTGTCTGTCTGTTCCAGTTTCTGATTCCTTACTGTTATGGGCTCATGGTTGCCCACATTGAGTGTCATGACCTCTGTCTTCTTTAGATTGATGTTCAGACCCATCTGCTGGATATACTTATTAAGTCTATTCATTTTTTCCTGGATGTGTTGATGAGAATGTGTGAGTAGTGCAGTGTCATCTGCATATTCCAGATCTTCCAATGTAGAAAACGTAGTCCATCTTATTCCTCTTGGACTGCCCTCTGTTGTCTGACTCATCACCAAGTGCTTTCTATAATTGAAGTTTTACCGAATTTTTATCCAGTAAAAGAGTTCTAATGCCTTTCTCAGTAACCCTCTTATTTGAAAATACTGGAATATTCACGTTTGTGTGAAGTATTGTTCGTTATTAATCAAATAAGGTGCAGCTAATTATTGCAAACAAATTTTTTATTGTGTGTCTGAGAATGGCTTCATGTTCAAATGGTTGTACGCGAAGATTATCGGCTGAACATGCATTACTGCTTATTCAGTCATGGATTGCAAATGACAGTGATGAGTTTTCGGGCATTGATAGTTCTAATGCAGATGAATTTAGTGATAAATTAACAGATTCAGCTTAGATTGGGAATCACTGAATCTGGTAATACTAAGCTTCAGGATGACGATATTGAACAGGAGATTGGATGGAATGAAGGTGATAAGGGTTCAATGCGATGGAGGTTTCTGTTGGTGAATGTTTAAAGTTTGGACATGAATTTCTGGTGACGGCATGTTTCTAGGCCTTAGAGTAGGACAGATTCTACATTTGTGTTGAACAACCATACATTTATGTTTCTGAGAAAGAGCTGTACACTCTGTACTGGTCAGAGAGGCAAATCTTTTAGTATGTATTTTTGCAATACATCCTGCGTTGTCCCTCCTTTTGTTAACGTTGCTTCACAAATACTCAACAATCACTTGAACAGAATCCAAACACAACACACTATGTATCTACCCTTATGAAACTGTTGACCCAGCACTCGATGATGTTAGCAAAATGCTCCTTTCTCCGAGGCCAGCTAAGTGGAATACCATATATGGAACTAAAGAATAACTTGCAAACACATGCAAATACCATTACATGGTATTGGGCCAAAAGGCGAGAGCCCAAACACCACTGGATCAATAACAACAACAGGCTTCACAAATACATAAAATTATGCACTTCTTGAGTCACCTGACCATTGATCTGTATTGGATATATTTGCATATTATTATTTATTCTCATTACTGCTTCTACTATTGTTCTTTTCCTCCTTGACCGATTGTTTATTGGATAGAAGGCAGTGGTCATCTGCAAAATCTGGGTCTTCTAGTTGTCTTATGTCCATTGTATTGCTTGTTTTCTTTCTTTCTTTCTGTTGCCTGTCTCACCACCATCACACATTCCATGACCTTGAAGAAAGCAAATATCCTTGTGAGAGTTTGCCTGTGTATACATTTCTTCAGGTACCCTCTTGATAAAAGTCTTCAATAATATTATTGAAGTTTTAAGAATTTCCTTGAAATGTAGATATTTAGAAGAATGGCACATCACAGGGCAAGAGAAAAACACATAAAGAAGTCCTAGACTAGCTAGGAATGAAAAGAGAAAGAATGAGATCAAAATTAGATCAAATATTTTGGGCATATAAAGAGACAATGTTAAAAACCATTATAGAAGTTGATGGCAAATAAGCAAAAGGAAGCTGTGACAAGTGGGAATATACCATTAAGGCATGGACAGGAAAAAGTCTATCACGGGAGGAGACAGTAGACACTGAAGATTCATTGCAGCCAACCCTTGATGCAGAGATAGCAGCTGATCTGATCAAGGGTTCCATAGTTTATCAGTATTATGTACACACAGTAGGGTTCCGCTCATACGGCAGGTTAGGTTCTGGACCTCTGCCGAATAGTGGAACATAGCCCTATTTTTTAAACATCCAAATACATATAATATCTTAATAACATGTTTACACTATCATATATGAAGTGCACAATAGAGCTAGACCTTAAAAATACTGTACGAAAGTACAATGAATATACAGCATTTAAAGAAAGGGGCTTACGACTCCTCTGTTGATCACTGCTACACTTAGATGCCATTGTAATTAATAAGAAAACAAATACAATTAGATATAATATAATGAATAAGTTAGAAAAATTGCCAGAATACCGAGAGACATTGAGCACACAGATACTGTAAACAGACTGAATTACCGACAATAAAATAGCGACCGAAGCCATTGTCACACTCAGCTACTGAGTGCGTTAAGCTGAAAAATGCCTAAAGAACAGAACAAGTGCTGAACATAATTACTTATATGTAAATGAAAACCGCCGTTTTAGTGAATGCTAAAAAGCAGGGCCATACTGTACCAAATTCTTTCCCAGAGTTGATGTATTTGACTGCTCTCCTTTGAGTGCTGCTGTCTGATCTGTGCACTGTCTTCCTGTATGAAATTCCACTTGGTTTTCCCAGGAGTGTGCACACATCTATTTCTATGCGGCCCCTGGGGGAAAAAAAATCTGTGCCCGTGGACTACAGGTGATGCACTAATCTGCTGTCTTTCATATGGTGTAGCATATTTCTGGTCCTGCATCGTTGTGGTCAGACTTTCCAGCAACTGTTATACCTCATGTCATCTTTATATTACAGATTTATAACAGAGAAAGTGTTCATCGTCTTCTAAGTATTGGCAATCCACATATGTAAACAACTGATGTAACTAACATACACAAATTTATTACTAGTGGCATTTTTTTTTTTTTTGCAGATTTATGCCTTGCTTGAAATACATCATGCAGCATGTCCAGAATCCAGAACACCGTCTGCTGCGAGGCAAAACAATTGAATGCATCAGTTTGATTGGCCTAGCTGTGGGAAAGGAAAAGTTTATGCAGGACTGCAATGATGTCATGCAGCTTTTGCTTAAGACACAGACAGATCAGGATGATTTAGCTGATGATGATCCACAGGTGATAAGACATTTTGTTCTTTGGGAATAAGAAATAGGATTTATACAGGTTATAGGTGTTATCTTATAAATAATGGAAAGTAACGGAAGTTATAGAACTGATGAATGTAACAGACCATGGAAAAGGCATTAAAAAAGAAATGGTGTAAGAAATTTTTTACAAACAGATCATTAATCAATTACCTACAAGAGATGAGTTGGAAGAAAAGTGGTGAACAGAGAAGACTTTACAGTGTTTTAAAACAAAGACCTGCTCTGTCACTGATAACCTCAGCTAATTAATTATAACAACCTCCAGCATGAGAATGGAGGTAGAGGCAGCTACTACATCCTTTAGGTGGCTGTCTGAAACTTCATTAACAATGGCAGTTATTGGGTCAAACTAAGTCCAAGCTTCAGAAGGTCCAAAATGGATGGCTACAGCATGAATAGAAAACCTCCATAGAAGCCTCAAATCTTCAGGAACTGGTGTGGATCTACTGTCCTGGTCATGCAGAGGTATGTGGTAATGAAAGAGCTGATAGACTAGCTTCAAGAGCACCCATAGAAGGTGCGTTGGATATGGATAAGGGAGAGATACTGAGGGCAATTAATGACTACCTATTAGAGAATGACACTGCAATCGATGAATCATCAAGGCTAAGAGTGCTGGAATTTGGCATCAAACTAACAAAGATGGACATAAAGAGAGGATGCATCCGGCGTGTATACAACCAGCGTACATCAGGAACAATTAGCATTCATGCCCTTTGACATTTGCTGAGGTTGGTTTGCCTGGAGTACAGTGACATATATTCTGAATAACAATAACGAAACAAAGACCTCAATATCTTTGAACACTGAGGAGGAAGAATTGTGTAAGTCCTTTTATTTCTGACTTTTAATAGATTGGGAAAGGTTCCATAGGTGGAAATACTAAGTGATGAATGTATTGAACCTGTAAATAATGTATGGTATTACTCTATGTTACCAGTGAGTTTTTGAGGTGCACAGAGAATAGTAACACATCGTATGAGACGACAAAATTTATAGATTGAATTACTTTCTGATACGTCAATTTGTCACTGTTCACAGATTACATATATGATATCTGCCTGGGCAAGAATGTGCAAGATTCTAGGCAAAGAGTTCCAGCAGTATCTTCCCCTGGTCATGGGGCCAGTTCTGAAAGCAGCTTCTCTTAAACCAGAAGTTGCTTTAGTTGATAGTGAGTTATACATTTCTGTTTTTAAAAAGACCTTTGTGTTTGTTTAGTTTATATTCTTTCTCATATCATTTGTAGATGACCCACCTATTAACCGCTATATAATATACAATTTCCAGACATGAAATTTCCACCTGGTTAGGCAAGGATTTGTGGGTACAGCAGAGTTAGGCAAGGATTTGTGGGTACTGCAGAGAGTTAGGCAAGGATTTATGGGCACCATTTTATTTTTTAATTTATATATTTATGGGTACAGCAGAGAGTTAGGCAAGGATTGTGGGTACAGCAGAGAGTTAGGCAAGGATTTATGGGCATCATTTTATTTTTAATTTATATATTTATGGGTACAGCAGAGAGTTAGGCAAGGATTGTGGGTACAGCAGAGAGTTAGGCAAGGATTTATGGGCACCATTTTATTTTTTAATTTATATATTTATGGGTACAGCAGAGAGTTAGGCAAGGATTGTGGGTACAGCATAGAGTTAGGCAAGGATTTATGGGCATCATTTTATTTTTTAATTTATATATTTATGGGTACAGCAGAGAGTTAGGCAAGGATTGTGGGTACAGCAGAGAATTAGGCAAGGATTTATGGGCACCATTTTATTTTTTAATTTATATATTTATGGGTACAGCAGAGAGTTAGGCAAGGATTGTGGGTACAGCAGAGAGTTAGGCAAGGATTTATGGGCATCATTTTATTTTTAATTTATATATTTATGGGTACAGCAGAGAGTTAGGCAAGGATTGTGGGTACAGCAGAGAGTTAGGCAAGGATTTATGGGCACCATTTTATTTTTTAATTTATATATTTATGGGTACAGCAGAGAGTTAGGCAAGGATTTGTGGTGATGCTATGTTTCTAGGCCTTGGGCAGATTCTACATTTGTGTTGAACAAATACATTTATGTTTCTGGGAAAGAGAGACAAATCTGGTAGTATGTATTTTTGCAATACATCCTTCGTTGTCCCTCCTTTTGTTAATGTTGCTTCACAAATGCTCAACAATCACTTGAACAGAATCCAACCACAACACGCTATGTAGGCAAGGATTTGTAGTTACAGCACAGAGTTAGGCAAGGATTTATGCCATCATTTGATCTGTCTTTATATACACCATAAAAATGATTCATTGAGAATATGTCAGGAATTTGAGTTGATGTACATAATAGATAGACATCTAATGGATATATCAATCATGCAGTCTTATGATCAGTATGATAAAATATTGATTTATGTTACATCCCAGCAAAATAGGGTATGTGTGGTATTTTGATAAATTTAGATTTTCTGTTTGGTCAAAACTGTATTACATTCTGAAAATCTGGTGAGGTTATGTAGTTATGGCAGCATCAGTGATTAAGAAAAATAAGGTTAACATGAATTGTTCAGTTATGTTTTAAAACAAGTGGCCATATTTAGACACATTTATGATAATTTCTGACACTCACAATGTTTAAAGGCTTAAAAAAGGACGCTCTGACTCTCCCTGTAATAGGTTCTTAATCTTCTGGCATCTGATTGATCAACTGCTGTCTTCCATCTCTTGTATCTTGATGATACACTGTGATAGACTCTTTCCTGTTCACCTCTTTGTCATCTCCCCACTTTTAGCTTTGTCTTCTTCTTTCACGTTTGCCTTTAACTTTTCCTTCCATTATTTTATTTTTCAAGGTGATACACTCAGAATATTATATCAGGCCTGGCTTTGATCTCATTTATTATTTATCTTTTCATACCTTCTATTCTAAGATTTCTTTATGTTTTCTTCCCATTCCATGAGATGTGCCACATTCTTCTATATATCCACATCTCAGGGACATCAATTCTTTGTCTATGTTTCTACACCAAACAGTAATGAACAGAATATATAACGTTTGATGACACCTGTTTAATTTGTGAGTTATTTGTTTGTCTGCCTCTTATTGTTGAACGTAGTTTACTGCTTGTTTATTAATGACTGCTTCCTTCTTGATTTCTCAGGTGAAGACATGAAGGACTTGGAGAACAGCTCAGACTGGCAGTTTGTTACTCTTGGTGACCAGGTAATTTGTTAATTTAAAATTAACTGTCGTAAGTGCTCCATCACTGCAATAATTGGAGAGGAATAACTCTTCTCTCAGTTCCCAGCAAAATACTAGGCAGGATAATTATACAGAGAATCTCAAAAGCAGTAGACCACAAACTGAGGAAAGAACAAGCAGGATTTAGAAAGAACAGAAGATGTGTAGATCATATATTTACCCTCAGGAACATTATAGAGCAGTTCTCAGAATGGCAAAGACAGCTGTACATTAATTTCGTTGATTTTGAAAAGGCTTTTGACAGCATACATAGGGACAGTTTGTGGAAAATACTGAGGGCTTATGGAATTCCAAGCTGCATAGTGTCAATCATAAAAAGCCTCTATGCCAACTTTACGTGTAGTGTTGGCCAGAGCAACCTAACCTTTGAGGTGAAGACAGGAGTACGACAGGGATGCCCCTTATCAACCACTCTATTTTTTAACAGTCATAGATTGGGTGATGCGCCAGACAACAGAGGGCAGTCCAAGAGGAATAAGATGGACTACATTTTCTACATTTGAAGATCTGGAATATGCAGATGACATTGCACTACTAGCACATTCACATCAACACATCCAGGAAAAAAACGGATAGACTTAATAAGTTTAGCCAGCAGGTGGGCTTGAACATCAATTTAAAGAAGTCAGAGGTCATGACGCTCAATATGAGCAACCCTGAGCCCATATCAGTAAGGAATCATCAACTGGTACAGACAGACACCTTCACATACCTAGGATGCATAGTAACACCAGACGGCGGGGCAGGCAAAGACATCAACATCAGAATGAATAAGGCAAGAACAGCCTTTTTTTAGCCTAAACAACATCTGGAAGTCCTCTCAATACAGCACAAGCACAAAATTAAGATTATATCAGAGCTGTGTGCTTTCTGTGCTTCTCTATGGTGCAGAATGCTGGAGAGTTACAGAGAAGGAAATGTCGAAATTGTCCTCTTTTCACACAACATGCCTAAGAAAAATTCACCACTTTTCACTGCTGGTCTTAAATTATACCTGTATTGGGTTCTTTGTTATATCTACAATTGTCTTGCTGCATTTTGAGTCATAGTTGATAAATTTTTTTCTATTTGTATTAATTGGTTCTTTCCCCACTCCCCTTTATTTTTTTTAATATGAAAAGAGGGGAGGGTGGTGGCTCTCAGCTACCAGAATTATTTTAAAATATTCTGAAAAGTCAGAGGGAAATCATAATCCCCACCTTGTTCACTCCTTATGAAGCCTGGAGTCACCTTTGCAGACGACCACCTTGAGGAAACCTAGATCAGAGCACAGACTTCCTCAGTGGTTATTTCTGTATCCATATTTTTTTTTTTGAAGTTTCCAGCCCATGCACAAGCTCACATTAGTCACCTCTTATGACATACCGATATCTGGAGTCATCCGTATATGACCACCAGCTAAGCACAATGCTATAGGATACAGATGTGGAAGTGAACCTCTTGTCTGTGAGACTAATTACACCGTCATTGACTCTTGAAATCATCCATACACTTCCAGGGATTCCCCCCTATGGTGAAACATGTTGAGAACCCAGCATTGCACACTAAGCTTGGAGAGGCCCAGACGTAACTCTGGCTTTTACCTGGTTCGCTGCATACAGGAGGATCTCATTGTGGACCCAAGATAGGCAGGGGGGGCTGTGAAATGGCTCTGTGTAGGACGTGAAGTGGCTCTGTGTAGGACATAATTCTTTGGGTGAGCCCAGAACCAGAGCACATTATTTTAGCTCTGCATATTTGGAGAGCCCCTTGGATAGTGGCAAATGCACTGTGGGCCACACATTTCTTCCTCCTAGCTTAAGGCCAGGTGTGATGATCTCTTAAATGCAAACCAAGCTGGAGAAACTAGAGCGCATGGTTTCACCTCAAAAATGTTTCAGAATGGCAGAAAAGCCACAGGAAAAGCCTAGATCTACAAGTGTAGATTTTTTTTTTTCGTACGCCCGCTAATACTCGAGGCGAAATCTCAGGTTATTATTTTAATGTCTAACCTGACATTGATTTTTATGTGAGTATCCCTTTTCTTGTACAGAGACTGGTGTCCCTCGCCATTCAGGCAGATACTCGCCGATTTCGGAGGTACCCATTAGAGCTGGGTCGGCTCAGGAGCCGCCAATCCATGGTCGACGACACTCCTTCAAATGTTCTCACCAGGTCTCGCGTTAATCCAGTCCATATCCCGGTCGACGAAAAATCCTCAAATGCCGTCGCCCGGGTTTGATCCTGAATCACCCGGTCGCCAGAGCGGTGTTGTAACCACTGCGCTAGCGCGGCTCCAGTGTAGATAATACCAAGGAGTCTTCAACTTGGTATTGGCTGCAAAAGAGCGAGAAGCTCAGCAGCTCTAGTTAAATGACAACTTTTGACATGCCTGTGGGAGAGACACCAGGGATCTAAACTGGGCCCAGAGAGACATAAGGGCAGGAAAACTGCTAATTATGTTGATCTATGTGGAAACAAGAACTCGGGAAGTGACTGCTCAGATGTCAGAACATTTCGTTGTCTATGACATACAATTTTGCTTACTAAAGAATTCAACACAATGCTCACTTCAGACATTTTTATCTTGTTTTCAGCAAAGCTTTGGTATCTGCACTGCAGGACTGGAAGAGAAGGCCACAGCCTGTCAGATGCTGGTCTGTTATGCTAGAGAGCTGAAGGAAGGATTTGCTGCATATTCTGAAGATGTTGTCAAAATCATGGTCCCGTTGTTAAAGTTTTACTTCAATGACAGTATCCTTTGACAGCTACCTATGATTTTAACTGTTTCATAAGTCACTATACTCAGTCATTTTCTGATATGATGACAACATGGTAGCCGTACTGACTGAATGCTTGAAGTCATACCTCATTATGAATGTCTGATCAGGAAAAACACATTTTTATTTGTCAGGTGGCACACATTAGATTATTTTGTTTACAGAAATACAAAAAATCCTATGTATTCTCAGTTGGCCTCACTGTAATGCTTGTTGATGGTATTACTGACATGAGTTTATGTACACATACATACTTTCATAACAGACATTGGGAGCTGTAGCATAAATCTTAAACCTAACACATGCTTAGATAGGATGCATTAGGATGATAAGTTTGAGGCATCCTGTTTAGCAAGATAAATTTCCTTAACACTTCTTGAAATCGTGAATTTGCCTGTACCTGTATATTTGTTAATTAATATTTTGAAAAATATATAGTTTGAGTCACCCTGTTTAGTAAATATTTTAAAAAATTGAAAGAAAAGCTTGACGGCATGTTCATGCCTTTTTAAATTTAAAAAAAGTTTATGGCATCTTGCTTAGCAGGTGCATTTTCTTTAAAAAAAAGTTCTGATGCCTTATCTCCTCCTTGGATCCGAAGCTGCTGACTGACACAGCATTCGGTGACCATCACGCCTAGGGGCATCTATCAGGGCAACAATACTCTCCATTTTGCTCGGCTCGTAGCCATGTTTTGTGTGGTGCCCTAACTCTGGTTCTTATTTTTCATCTCTGTTTTCACAGTTGTCCACCAAGTTGCTTTTGGTCAGCCTTTCTTTCACCTGTTTACTGGGGTTCATTGCGTTAGCAGTTGTGGTCATGGTGTCGGGGGTCTCTTCTGAGGACATAGCCAATCCAGCTCCAGCATCTGCCTGCTATGGTGGTGTGTCTATATTCTTGATTAGTCCAAATAAGCAGTTCTTGTTTGTTGATGGTGTAATCCAAAGAAATGGTCCTAGAAATTTGTTTCATCGGCGAGCTGTACACAATTATGAACAACATAGCCGTTATCTACATACTGATAAATAAACAGCTAGTGGCAACTTGCCTGTTTTTGTCAACAGCTAGTGGCAACTTTCCTATTTTAGTCAACATCGGTTAGTTCGTGCTGGCATTGAATTTTATAGAAGTATAGCTTTTAAAATTATATTTAACGTGGGCGACATTTGTAAACCATGTTGCTGTGAGTTGCTGAGTCACACATTTACTGACATTCATTGTGTGCACAGACAGTGCTGTTTAGATGTCCTAGAAAACCCGTCTGCATGCGCTCTTGTTCTTTTCCACGTGGTCGAAGTTCTTAGTTGTTTTAGAACCTTCTTTGCTCTCTGATTTAACTGTGAACGCATAAAAGCACTGCCAAATTGATAAACCTCACAAAATACACAAGGTCTTGTGATGTTTCATGACATGCTTCCATCGGGCATTAGAGTTGCTTTCCCCGAATTTTCTGTGAAAACTCACAAGCTAGCTTACAGCAATTCACTTTAATTGGGACCTGCATGAAATAAGAATGTGATCTTTTCTTTCAAATGAAGTTAAGTGTAAATAAATAAAAATATAATTAAATTAAAATTTTCACATCATCTTTTGACTGAATAGCAGGAAGTGAGTCATCTGGCAGAGGTAATAGTTAAAATAGCTGCACTTATTCCAAATACTCTGAACCTTTAAATGGTTAGAGAGCTTAGTGTTTCTATAAGTTGATCTTCACAGTTCATGGGTTGCCTCCTGCTGCTGTAGTTTGTCAGTAGATACTGTCAGTTTTACATACTGCTACAAAATTTTGTGGGGGGGGGGGGTGTGCTTACACGGAAAAGGTCACCATAAGCATGTTCACCTTACATCAGTTGTCCAGGTGTGAGAATTGCAGCTACAGAGAGCCTGCCTTACCTGTTGGAGTGTGCGAAGATCCGTGGAGAAGAGTATGTGGCCAACATGTGGGGTACCTACATATGTCCGAACTTATTAAAAGCAATAGAGATTGAACCCGAACAGTCTGTCCTCCCTGAGTATTTGGCATCATTTGCTAAGGTGGGTGCAGAAGAACTCTCGTGTTGTGGTCTTACAGTCTAAGTCAGTCGTTCCCAAACTTTTTTCTCTGGGACATAACGTTCGGAATGAAAATTTGCTAGCCCCACACCAAATGTTTTATTCATAAAAAATACTTTCAACAACAAAAAATCGACTCCTAGCAGTGCTTTATTTATAACATAGAAGACAACTACTTTATAAAATGATCATGAGACATCCAGAAAGTATAAAACAATACAGCTACGTAAAAACATTATTCATTCACAAAATATACAGAGTCAATGAGAGGTGTGAGCTTGTTTGTTGTAGGCTAATCTCATTTATATTAGGTTTTATTTGAGAGAAAACTCTCATCAGCCTTACTCTTTTCTGGTCTTTGATATTTGTCAGAGCTGAAAATCCCAGTTCACAACAATGTCGTGGAGAACTATCTGTTTGATTTAAAATAGATTATATTACTGAATAAAATCTGAAAAATTATGGAAAATTCTTTTGGTTTCTATACATATATTTCCTATATTATATCACAGGTAACAAAACAAATAAGAAATTGACCTTAATATTTATTTCTGGCATATTAATTTTTTTGAAAACCTCTTTAAATCCTTGATTGTTTTTGAATCTTCCGGCCACACCTGCCATCGTCTCAACGCCACACCAGTGTGGCCCAACACACCATTTAAGAACCACTGGTCTAAGTCATAAAACATGTTCATAGCTGCAGTTTATTTCAACATTTGGATATATTATTTTGTGTTAGTTTATGATTAGTGTTGTTCTTTTTGTTGTAGTCTCCTTCATTTTCTTGTCTGCTCCTTATTGAGCATGCAGCCACACCTGCAGCTGGTTAAAGCCTGCACCAAGCAGTCACATGCTCCTGCAGCTGTGGTTTCTGTGACACCTTGTCTTACATGATGAGGTTGCCAGCCTCATGCCAACCTCTTATTAGTTGTCTTGTATGGTATGGTATGCCTGAGGAAGCAGTAGACGTATCCCTTTCGTTGTCTCTTCAGAGACTTGTTGCTTAGCTCATAAACCTCACAGATGATAAGAATTCAGTTTAAACTGCACCTGAGTGAAGCAGGTCCTTAGAAAATATTAGGGGGAAAAAAAAATTAATTTAGTTTCCTAGAGCATTTAAGACGTGTCCTAATTATAATCATCAGGGGTTAAACAAGTTTTTTGTCCATTAATTTAAAAAAAAAAAAGACAGAATTTTCATATCAGCTATGTTAAATATGATTATCTCTTTTTTCTTTTTAATAATTGAAACAGTCCAGAATTTGTAGAATGACCATTAATGACACAATATCTTCCTTACCTGACACATGACCATTTATGTCATTAAAAAAAAAAAGTAATGCTCATTCCATGAGCAGTTTTCACACATTTTTTCTTTTTGCTCTCATAGTGCATTGAAAGCCTGGGCAAAGGATGTCTGAATGATCAGGATATGTCTGCGTTAGTCACCCTACTGGACAAACTCCTAAAGCAACATTTTGTGAGACAAATACAGAGACTGGACAAGAGGAAAGATGAGGACTATGATGAGATTGTTGAAGAATCCTTATTAGATGAGGTGAAAGCGATGTTTTATTTTTAGCTTGGAATACCTTTGCACAAACAAACAAAAAATGATAAACCAGGTTTGAACAGATTACTAACCTGTTGTTAGCTGTATAAAAAGGTAATCCCATAGCAGGTACTATCATAGGGGAGTGAAGTGTTAGAGACTTCACTATACTAGGTTCAGCATCGAGAGGTGGTGACCAGTTTCTTTCTTCACTGCCATTTACTTCCCTAACTAGGGGGCCGCGCTAGCGTAGTGGTTACAACACCGCTCTGGCGACCGGGTGATACAGGATCAAACCCGGGCGACGGCATTTGAGGATTTTTCGTTGACCGGGATTTGGACTGGATTAACTCGAGACCTGGCGAGAACATTTGAAGAAGTGTCGTCGACCAGGTACTGGCGGCTCCTGAGCCGACCCAGCTCTAATGGGTACCGCCGAAATCGGAGAGTATTTGCCTGAATGGCGAGGGACACTTGTCTCTGTACAAGAAACAAAGGGATACTCACGTAAAATCAATGTCAGGTTAGACATTAATAATAACCTGAGATTTCGCCTTGAGTATTAGCGGGCGTACGAAAAAAAAAAAAAAAAAAAAAAAACTTCCCTAACTTACGAGCAGAGTCAGGTGCCCACTTAAGCTGTTTTGAACCCAGCACCTTTGCAATGAGAGGCCATCACTGACCACTCTGCCAATCGGACGCTTTGGCTGTTTATAAAATGCAAATAGTCTTTAAAGATTGGAAAAACACCCCATGAAGCTGTGGACTTGTACATAGATCACTGCAGAAACAACAAAATTAGAGCAACAGATAGTAATATCAAAATAATAATACAAAAGACGAGAGTTTTCATTTATATATATCCTACTGGATGGCTCTGGAACATGGAAAACAGGAAAAATGATAATCAAGAAGGTTAGACTTTCATGAATGTGTGCTTTCCTGGAGTAAAAGGATTGCAGTTGTTCAACAAGATCAGCAATGTGTAACTGGTGGCAAGAACCAGTCAAGTGCCTGTGGAACTAGGATATGATGAGAAGACACAGGTGATGGATAGGACACACATTGAAGGAAACTTGTTGATAGGGCACACATTGAAGGAAACTTGTTGATAGGACACACATTGAAGGAAACTTGTTGATAGGGCACACATTGAAGGAAACTTGTTGATAGGGCACACATTGAAGGAAACTTGTTGTTAGGGAGACCAAAAAAACACATGGAGAAGGGAACAGGAGACAGAAATTAAAGGGATAAAGATGATCTTAAGTGAATGGCACAGGATAGGAGGACCTGGCACAGATTTGATGAGGGCCTATGCTCCTTGGAGAGCTGAGTGGGGAATTTTTGAAATGATTTTCTTCTGTATAATAAACATTTTATTGTTTGTAGTTTGGTTAAAAAAATGTAAAGAAATTTTTTGTTTAAAGGAAAGAAGGAATCAAAAACATTTCAGAATACCCTATATATGTTTTTTTTCCTCCTCAGGATGATGAGGATGCCTATGTGTTAAGTAAAATTGCAGATATTATTCATTCTTTCTTTGGCACCCACAAAGAGTCTTTCCTGCCAGTTTTTGAACAGATAATGCCCTACTTTGTGAAGTTGTTGGTAAGTTGGATTAAAGCTTTTGTGTTGACTTATTTCAGTTTCATCCGTAAGACAAATCATAGTCATATACTTTAATTCAATTCCAGTTATAATAAAGGATTTTGGCAAAATGCAGTTTTGCAAACATTTTGAAAGTCTAACATTTTACATGCTTTATGTTTTAGCGGAAGCATCATCATCAGGCGCCATCTTCATATTGAAAGTCGGCTGCAGTGGATCTCCAATGTCCTCTTGTCTTGATGGTGCACTCTGATAGACTCCTTCCTGTCAATATCTTGTTATATTCCCACTTTAAGCACCGTCTTTCTCTTGCACGTTTGCCTTCAAGTCTTCCTTCTATTATGGTCTTCATTAAGGTGTTATGTCTTTTTACATGGCCAAAATATTTTAGCCGTATAATTTTGATCCTCTTAATTAATTCTCTTTTCATTCCTAGGTTTTCTGGGACCTCTTTATTTGTTTTCTACTCTCTATCCACGAGACATGCTCCATTCTTCTATATATCCACATCTCAAGGTCTCATTTCATTCTTCTAATACTGTATTTTAATTATAATATAGGTTATTTGCTGCTTAGTTTCTAAGTGATTATAGAGTGTCAGTAGAAAAAGTTTTACAACCGTGAGTGTATATGAATGAGATATTGTTATATTCAGTTTTATTAGAATATAGCAGCATAGTATCTATGCCTTCTGATAGTTAATATTGTTGAAATGATGACAACATGGTAGCCGTACTGACTGAATGTTTGAAGTCATACCTCATTATGAATGTCTGATTCAGCAACAACAACAACAAAAATTGTTGCGTCCAAATTCTGTTTTCAGAGATATTTAATAATGCCCTTGTTAATTGTATTTGAATAATGTTTCAATAATTCAAATTCAAAGCAAGTGCTGGAATATCATATATCCACTGCAACATTTATGAATTAATGAATGCCTCCTCCTTTTTTTTGCTTCTAAACGAGAATGGTCCCTGGTCTGAAAACCTGTTCTACAGCACTTCATGTGCTCTTGCCGTACTTGTTTCTGCAACAGTTATTGTTACTTGTTGAGGTTGCTAACTTTAAATGCTGATTATTATAGACAAATATCCCAGAATGTTTAATTCTTGTTTAATTGTCTGGGCCTGCATGTCGTAGCAGACACATCTAATAGACCAAAAGCAAACAGATATGTGATTCAATTCATATAATATAAAGAATGCAGACTGATAATTATTAACTACTCATATGATAGAAAGGAACAGAAAAAGTTATGCAAAACAAATGTTGGGCGCAAAGAACATGAACAGGTAGGTAATCTTTGACCCTAGTCTGTCCTGCACTACATTTTGTTTATACAACTTGGGGGGGGGGGGGGGGGGGGCGGGGGGGGGGGTGTGGGGGGGGGGGGGGGGGTGTTGATGAAAGAAAACAACTAAATAACTTTACTTTAACTTCCTTTGGGTTTTTTCCACTCATTCTCTTGTCAAAATAGTTTTTGCCTTGATAAATGCTTCATTTAAATGCCCCAGTTATGAGACTGAAATTTTGATAAGTGCTAAATTAAAAAAAAAAATTATTATGTTATGTTATTGGTTCTATATGTGGTGATAATACATTTATGATGTAGTATTTTTAATACATTACAATACAGTAAATCAGACTGCAGCTCATGATCAGTTCACTTCTTGTAAATGTGTGCCTCTTGTTGAACAAGGAAAAATGTGTGCCTCTTGTTGAACAAGGATACATGTGGGCCTCTTGTTGAACAAGGATACACGTGGGCCTCTTGTTGAACAAGGATACACATGGGCCTCTTGTTGAACAAGGATACATGTGTGTCTTGTTGAACAAGGATGCCTGTGGGCCTCTTGTTGAACAAGGATACATGTGGGCCTCTTGTTGAACAAGGATACACATGGGCCTCTTGTTGAACAAGGATACATGTGTGTCTTGTTGAACAAGGATACATGTGGGCCTTTTGTTGAACAAGGATACACATGGGCCTCTTGTTGAACAAGGATACATGTGTGTCTTGTTGAACAAGGATACATGTGGGCCTCTTGTTGAACAAGAATACATGTGGGCCTCTTGTTGAACAAGGATACATGTGGGCCTCTTGTTGAACAAGGATACACATGGGCCTCTTGTTGAACAAGGATACATGTTGGCCTCTTGTTGAACAAGGATACATATGGGCCTCTTGTTGAACAAGGATACACATGGGCCTCTTGTTGAACAAGGATACATGTGTGTCTTGTTGAACAAGGATACACGTGGGCTTCTTGTTGAACAAGGATACACGTGGGCCTCTTGTTGAAAAGAATAGTCATGATACTCAGTTTTACTGGTTCACAGAAGCATGGTACTTATGCTTTCTGGTTGTTAATATTGATGATATGATGACAACATGGTAGCCATACTGGCTTGAGTGTTTGATGTCATACCTTATTATGAATGTCTGATCCAGCAAACAAAATATTGGTTACACGTAATTTTTTTTTGTCCGCAAAATCATTTATTAATGCCTTGGTCTTTTAATACAGTTGCAACAATTAAAATAAAAGGTACCTGAACATTATATATTGCCCTAGGACAAATTTCAAAAGCATATAAATGTTGAAATATTTGTGTATTCAGGTGTGATTGAGTGAATGCCTCTTCCTTTTTGCTTCTAGTGGGGTTGGGGGGGGGGGGGGGGCAGGGCAGGGCAGCAATCATCGCAGTTGGTCTCTTATCTAAAAACCTATGCTCAAGCACTTTATGTGCACTTGCACTAGTGATTTGTGCAGCAGTGTGTCTTAGATGATGAGGTTGCAAGCATTAAAGGGTGATTGTTGTAGCTAAATGTCCCATAATTTTTTTGAATAATGGTACAGACATGTTCCAGTCTACCCAGCTGTAAATGGGTACCTGACTCTGCTCTTTGAGTTGGGGAACTGGTCACCCCACCTCTCAATGCTGAATATAGTATAGTGAGGTAGGTCTCTAACACTTCACTCCCCTACAGCAGTATCTGCTATGGGATTTACCTATACCTTCTAAGCAGACACAACTAATGGCCCAAAAGAACAGATACAGGTGTATTGGATATCTATAATAAAGAATGTAGACTGATATATATTAGCTGCTCATGGGTGTAAGTACAAAAAAAAAAGTTAAATTGTAAGATAGGGTCTGTCCTGCACTGCATATCTCTCAACAGAACAGTATAAAAAGGGATGACAAAATTATTAATTATTAATGCTACAGAAGGATGTTGAGAATACCCTGGACAGAAAAAAAGACCAACAGAGAAGTACTGCACTCACTAAATGTACAGGAACATTGGCTCCTAAATACCATCGCAATAAGGAAGCTGAAATTTTTCGGTCATATAAAAAGACATAATAGTCTGGAAAAAACAGTGATGGAAGGCATGGTCCCTGGAAAAGGGGAAGGGGTCGACCTAGACGACGGTGGACCCAGGACATCACAGAGAGTCTGAACTTGTCTTTGGCTGATGCAGGTCGACTTGCCCAGAATCGTGATGCGTTCAGAGCAGCTGTAATGGAGACAACGTTCTGGAAAGAATACGTCACATGATGATATATGAACCACCATTTTCCACTGATCCGCTTGTTCAGATTAGTCTATGACGTTATAACTGGTTTATGTGCCACAGTAATCAGACTGAAACTTTGATGCTACTTGTTATAATTCTGTAATTAGGAATCACAGCTCTATGTGTTTTTAATACATCTGTTGTATGTACAAAAGAAATAGTATTTTTAATGGGTTAGAGTGAAGTTAATCAGACTATGTACAGCCTATGATCTATTCACTTCCTGTAAATGTAGCTATCGTTGAACAAGGATAAGGTCATGACTGTAAATGAATGAGATAATGTGGTAGTCAGTTTAGCTGATGTACAGCAGCATAGTATATAATGCTTACTGATTGGTGATATGATGACAACATGGTAGCCGTACTGACCTCTAATGTTTGATGTCATACCTCATTATGAATGTCTGATTCACCAACAAAAAAACAAAACATTGCATTTAATATTTGTCTGCAAAGTCATTTAATTAATGCTTGGTCTTTTAATACATTTGCAGCAATTAATAAAATAAAAATACTGGAATATCATATCACCATTAGAAAAATGTCAAAAGCAGATAATTGTTGAAATATTTGCTTGTTCAGGTGTAGATGTAGTTAAGTGAATAAATGAAGGCTCCTTCTGATTTGGTTCCAAAGGAGCATGGGACCACCGCTGGTCGCTAATCTAAAATCATTTTTTATTCAAGATCAACTTGACACTGGTCTATCCGGATTACTAACTCTCTAACTATTATAACAAATTAGGATATCAAATATTGTATTTATGTAAAGAAATTGATGACATTACGTAACAAATAGTAGTAGATACTGGCCTTATCACTTCATTTAATTACAGTGGTCACATTCACCATACACAAAGAACAGTCTTACCGTAAGAGACTCAGTGAAACTGCAGAACAACTGCTACGGGCTATGGAATTCAGGACAGTAATTTATTGTCAGCACAAGGGTTACTTTCACAGTTGCCTCCAACTGGCAGAAAAAGAGGAGTCAAGTTGAAAGCTGCAACCAAAGTGGAGTGGGTTAAATTATCTACACATGACAACAGGAGGCTGACACGTGGGAGTCATGACCCAAGTGGGCCCGCCCTCCTTAGAGTGTAAAGATTTAGAGACCGGATCAGTTGGTCCACAGGGGGAATACTTCTGGTGATCAGATTGCCACCTTTTATATCGCTATGTATAGGGTTTCCTATCATACTGACATGCTTATCAGTAAAACCTGTCGTGGGGTAAAGTGCACATGAAAATAGTATGCAGGTAAAATGGATCGGGGCAGGTGTGTTCTGGGATTCATTTAAGGCTAATTCATGATGGTTTAGTACGTCAAGTGATTTAAAAGTAACAACCTGGGAAACTGTCAAAGTAAGTCATCTTGCTGCAGGACATCACTCATCCACAATTGGGCGTATCAGTTTGGAGACACTGGCATCGATGGACTGGGAGATCATGGCACACCCTCTAATAATAATATAGCCCCATGGGAATTTTACCTGTTTGGACCAATGAATTTGCATATAGGAGGGCAGCAATTTCAGGGCGACATTAGCATTAGTCTGGCAGTCTCACATTGGCTGTAGGTTGTTGGAACCATGATAAAAGTGGATTAGGGAGATTACCATGGTAAGTAATATTATAGTGATTATATCATCTGTCATTATTATTATTATTATTTTATTTTTTTTGCAGAATGGAAAAACTAAAAGTCAGTCTTGAACCATTCTCATATATTGGGCCTAATCTGACAGGGCCAAAGGTTGATGTGTATACACATTAGTTTTATGGTTTATCAAAAGTTATAATAGTTTTATCATATGTTATCATCATGTGTTCTTTTGTTTTATCAGTTACCAGACAGACCATGGTCAGACAGACAGTGGGCTTTGTGTGTATGGGATGATGTCATAGAACATACTGGACCAGTAAGCAAATTACTCCCTTCTTTTGTTGATTTGTTTTGTGTCACTTGTTTCAGTCATTTAATTAGTTGAACATTGTAAGTAATTATTAGCTATATTTCTTTCTTTACCTCTTAAAGTTTACTTGTAAAATATATAGCTTTCTAGCTTTTTTTTGGGTGGGGGGGGGGGGGGGGGGGGGGGCGCGGCCACATTAGTCTCCAGCGGATTCTTCCCCTTTTTGGATAAATGGCGGCTGCATCCTTCAATCATAGAAATTAATCATTCTTTAATGGTCTTTAGAAACAGGAGACCATCATTGCCTTAAGCCCCCTTGCAGAAAGTCTGCATCTCTAAAAACACTTTTTTGTGCTCTTCTAGTGATGGTTTTGTAGCACAGTGTTTCCCAAGCAGTGTGCCGCAAAATTTTTAATATAAAACTGATCTTACAGCTTGAATTCATTCATAAATGATTAGAGCTATTAACTGCTTTGAACAAAAATTGATATACTTCAAAATTTCATGATATTACAAAAGCGCAAGAGGCACATAAACAACATTCGAAGGTCATGGATGAAGCATAGTACTTCCACATGGACCTAATTATACCTGGCAGAAATATTTAGATGCCTAAACAGCGTGAATACCAGTATGCAAGTGTGAAATGAAAACATCCTTATATCTACTGATAAGTTACTGTCATTTAAAAAAGCAAAATATCCAACATTACTTTCCATCGTTGACTACAGAGAGATTCGACTGGGTAAGAAATACATTTTTACCAGTTTCATCTGACTTGGATTTTACAGTAATAGAAGAACAGTTAGCTTCTATTTCAACTGATCACAGTCTTACAATGTAACACTCTGAGATACCCCTGGACACATTCTGGATTTCTGTTAAAGACGAGTATTCTGTTATTGCAAACTGATCTTAAATTATTTTGATGCGGCTTTCTACGTCATACGAGGGCTATTCCAAAATCAACCCAGATTGGCTGGTAAAAATAATCAAAAATAGAGAAAAAAATCTTATTACATACAAAACTTACATACATAACTGCATTACTTTTCCACATAGTCGCCACCCAAATTCAGGCACTTGTCGTACCGTGGCACCAGCTTTTGCAATCCATCGTCAAGGAATGTTGCCGCCAGGGTACCCAGCCAGTTGTTGACTCCATCCATGAGCTCCTCGTTGGTTTTGAAGCGCTGAGTAGCCAGCCAGACCTTCATCTTGTAGAAGAGATGGCAATCGCTTGGCGCCAAGTCCGGGCTGTAAGGGGATGGTTGAAAATCTCCCAGTTGAACTGCTCGAGTAAAGCCTTTGTGCGAGCCGCAGTGTGGAGCCGCGCGTTGTCGGGCAGGAGAACGACGCCCTTGGTGAGCACTCCACGCCTTTTTTTTGGGATCGACCTCCGAAGCTTCTTCGGTGTTTCGCAATAAACTTCTGACGTTATTGTGGTCCCTGGTGCCATGAATTCCATCAACAAAATTCCCTTGCTGTTCCAGAACACTGCAGCCATCATTTTTCTGTGCGAAAATGTTTGTTTGAATTTCTTGGGCTTGTTTGGAGAATGAGTGTGCATCCACTGTTTGGACTGTTCCTTCGTCTCTGCATTCACGAACTGAACCCATTTCTCGTCCACAGTCACGATTCTGTCGAGAAAATCGTCCCCCTCTTCCCAGTAGCGCAGAAGGAACGTCAAAGCTGAGCCCATTCTTTGATCTTTGTGAACGTCAGTCAGTTGTTTTGGTACCCACCGTGCACAGAACTTGTAGGAACCCAATCTCTCTGTGACATTTTAAAAAAAACTAGTCCTCGAAATTTGAGGAAATTCAGCAGAAAGATCTGAAAGCGTGAAACAACGCTTTTCACCCACGACTTTTTTGAACGAGTTCATTAGTCACAATTGAGTGTCATCCTTGTCCCCCATCGTCATGCACATGTGTGTGCCCATCCCTGAATTTCCTGCACCAATCCCTCTCAAAACTGTCACTTATAACATTATCACCGTACACACGACACAATCGACGATGAACCTCGGCGGCGCTGTGTCCTTCTGCTTGCAGAAAACGAATTACACCATGGACCTCACAGCTGGCGGGAGTGGCGATGACAGGGTCCATGTTTACTTGGTCGCTACTCGTGAACAATTGGGACTGTGGGTTTGCGTGTAGCGAGATAACACAATACTGATTGCTGCAGGCAATGCGCCGTGTCGCTATGGCAACCAGTTTATTTTTACCAGCCAATCGGAGGTTGATTTTGGAATAGCCCTCGTATTTTAAACAATTAAAATAAAATATAATTGAGAGTTTCCTGTATTCTAAAGTACCTACAAATTAGTGTATTTAGTTTC